>QHHG01000168.1:0-57347 GCA_004367055.1 Fusarium sp. NRRL 66335
CACATACTTATCATACACGTTACTACTAAATAGTCTTATTGTTAATTAAAACATAATTAATATTTACATCTTATAAACAAGAACCTTACTATTTTAACAATTATTACAATAGCCTTAAACTTATAATCTAAATCTTACAGTGCCATTCATCCCTACGTTATTCTTTCTATATACCGCCTTCTTGTATGCCGGGTTTATGGAATTAAGAATGCAATGGTCAACCCAGGCTCTCAAGAATTAACTCGTATCCAGGAGCAAATCAGCCTGATTGGCAGGGAAATCGATTCGCTAAACCAATGCAGATCAGAAATTGCTGATTGGGCCGAGCTGGAGAATGTCTTGACTCAGTTAGGTGGTTAGGAGGTTGGATAGAGGCAAGCCTCTTCCGTAAATTGAAGCCTGACTACTGCTGACTTTTGCCAGAACCGAGGAGATTCCAGTCTGATCAATTTTCTGGCTGATGCAGTTCGATTCCTCAAGGTGAATTTCTCTGTGATCATTGAAGCACCGTTATAGTTGTATTGTTCTGCCCTAGCTTTCGCCCCGATCTACTACACGACTTTAGCGTTGCACCCGGCCTTCCGATAGGGGTATTTCGAGAATGAGTGGAAGGACAAGACGGAATGGGTCACAAAGGCGAAGCAGGTGGTTCGAGAAGTATGGGAAAGGGAGTATTGTCACCTTCAGATTGTACGAAACTCCGTGGCCGACGAACCAGTTGCCAAGCGACAGCGGAAGTACTACAACCCGTTTCAGACGTATTGTGAGCGCACTCGACCGGTCTCCGGGTGAAGTATGGTGAGAGAGGAAGCTTCTTCGCCTGACGGCATCGATGACGAGATGGACGAGCTCGAATCATGGCAGTCGTCGTGGGAGGATGGGGACAACGATGTTAGAGACCCAATATCGTATTAGCATGAGCGCAGACGGCGGTATCCTCGTCTTTCACAAATGGCATTAGACTTCCTTACGATTCAGCCGATGTCAGCAGAGTGTGAGAGGTTGTTTGCAGCGGCAGGACGTATGGTGACGACTCTACGGAGCCGGCTTGATGCTGATATTATAGGTATGTGCCAAGTGTTGCGGTCATGGTTACGGGCTGGGGTGATTGACGACCTGGACGAATTGTTTCTTCCTGTCGAGGAGAGTACTGGTGTTGGGGCCGATGAGACATCGTGGGTAGCGGTGGGATGTGAAGACAAGGAGATGGAAGGGCGATGGTGGGAATAGCTTGGCTTGGCTTGGATGTCAACGACTTCAACCAGTGGACAATCAACTCAATTTGACTCGCAATTGATCAACTCCGATGGGGATTATGTTTGACCAGGTCAACTCAACGCAACTGAGGCATTCCGTTGATTGAATTGAATGGTTCCCATCCTTGCCCTCAGCAACGCCAACTCGTAACCAAACCCACCCATGGCGGCTAAGGCCATACGGCTAGCCGGGCCTATGTATTTCTCCATCGCCCAAGCCATGATGTATAGTCGATCGACGAAGTTGGGGTCGCGCTCACAATAACCCACCACATAAGTGGAGTCGGGAAGAGGTGGTCACAGGGCTAGCATCAAAGATGGAACCAGATCGCGATGTAATGAACCAAGAAGGTGAGGGATTTGCATTAGCAGCGAAACGGCCCACCATCACCGTCGTGGCCCAGCCCTTCTCTTCTTGGTACAAGGTCGTCCCGTGGATTAGTTGAATAACCGCTAGGCCCGTATCATAACGACTCGAGGCTGAACAAGGATACTCATGATAACTTTGTTTTATTTCTTCGCTATGTCTTTGAGCCACTAGTGTAGTATTATTGCTGTGATATAAGATACAACAGGCTTCCCAACCACATTAGTTGTCGCAAGAATGAATCCGTACAGCAGTGTCCTCTACCCACGAATAGGAGACTTTAATGATGTATTGAGATATCCTCGCTATTATCCCCAAGAGGCACTCTATCACCTTTCAACAGAACCAATCTCTGCCACGCTTCTCATCTACTACTTAGTTTTGCGCGATTCCAATTTCTCAAGGTCATCAAACTGCATCGAATCCGAAATGCGTCTTCGTCTCATGTACAAGTACCATATTGAAAAGATAAGGGCCGTCAGTCCCACAATCACGATTAAGAATGCCCACCAATACCGAGACACAGTAACATCCTCAGTATGGAACTCTACAATATTGGTACTACATATCGACTGTCTGTCGTTTAATTTCATCATAACAGCAATACTCGACAAACCATAGGGGGGGACTCACAGCAATCAGTGTTGTCGGCAGGAAGAACAGGGTCAGGATTGAGATGGTCTTGACAGTTCTGCTATCTAGCTGAGAGACGGTGGCAATCCTCAAAGAGGAGTTCGCAATGCTTCTGTTGAGAAGATCATCTCGCTGTGAGATTCTACTATAGAGCTGAAACTCAGGCGTTAGCAGGTTGCACATGCTGTGAATAAGCTCACTGACGATGCCAATTTGTGTCTCAGCCCGCTGCTGTAGGCCGTGACGCTGGTTTTGTTTCATCTGAGCGGCACTTTCGAGGTACCTGATTTGCATTGCCAGAGATTCTTCCCCGGGTCTTGTCATCCACGGCAGGAAATGTTCTAATCTCATCTCACCGAAAAGCTTGATGAGTGCCGTCACATTCTGTAACATAGTTAGCTCGAAATCTGTCACACAGCTCAGCCATACCAGGCTTCTGTTCAGAACATGTAAGTCGCGAATTATAATTTCATAAGACTTATCAGAGCCAGCTGGGCCGTCTCTGGCACCAGGAGCGCTGCTTGTGAAGCCAGGCAGGCCGATGTCATTCTCGATTTGCATGAGTGATAAGTCCAAACTCGCTCTCCACTTCTCGTTGCAGCTACTGGAATGCTCACAGATGATGATGAGAAGATATAATGGGCATAGGCAGATTAGGTCTTGCCGCGAGCGAACCATCTCGACTATATCTGCAGAATCTTGCTCATCCCTCACGACCAACATTCCGACCGCGGTGTTTGTGTGGACTGATAAGCGTATTGCGAGACTGAAAGACTTGATAGGTGAATGTGGGGTTTGTATGACGATTGCTGTGAGACAATGTCAGTCACTGCCGTGATTTACCGAGGGCGGGAGACTGTGTACAAAGTGCGGACGGTCTTTCATCCCCATCCACGCCCGTGTGCTCGATTTGATAGGTCAGTTGCCCATTGTTAGAGAACATGGCATGAACTATGGCTCGAGGAAGCCTGAATGTTTGGAGAAGTTGAGTGAAGTGCTCTTCTCTGATGCTGATTGCGCCAGAGCGGGCGCTGCCTTTAACTACTCTGATCCCTATTAACCACACAATATCAATCACACAAGGGTGTTAGAGACGGACACTAGGTTGAGCGACGAAGGATCATGTTTTTGTTCCTGTAACCAAATCAGAATCATTCGTACATAGCGGTTGTTTCGTTATCTTACTAAAGCATTCAGTTTGGTTACGAAATCCGATCCCGTACCCCAATTGGCGCTATCGAACGCTGCGTTTGCCGGTGCCAGCCAAAGGGACTCGGTGGACTCGGAGAAGTGGATATAGTTAAAGAATTCATTGAACACGTCGTCATTCATCCTGTGCAGGCTATGATTAAGTCTTTAATGAAGGGAAGAAGAAGATACGGCATTGTTTTATCGACAGGTATAAGAGAGCGGGCCATGTATTTACACATACGACATCATGATGCTCTGTCTCCGAGTTGTGCGTGCGGTGGCGCCTACTCAAGAATGTATACTAAGAAATACGCCGCATTTCCACCTCTCCACCGATCAGAATCTCCATATCCTTACCCCGAATTTCCCCTCTGGAAATGCGGCGCACTACCATCTAGGCTCACTGTCGCAGGGGTAGGCATGATCATCACTGCCTCCTGAAACAACTGTATTAGTAATCTAGCTATATGCTTTAAGTAACTCCGCAGGGTGGAGGACCCCGCACAAGAAACAACTCAAGAACAATCAATCAACACATTTGCTGCTGCTCAACACATTTACTTTAACCCATAAAGCACACTCAGTGCGACAAGTAGGGAAATCTGTTGACCCCATGACCCAATTTATTAGCCGATTTAACTGTAATCGCCTGCGAATAATACCTCGGCCTCCTGGATAGGGCGTAACATTACCAGCCACTGACGAGTGCTTACGCCAGTCCTAAAGCTCTTCCTATTAAATAAGCCCACGTCTACAGCCTAGTGCTATAGTCCTAAATTAACTTTAGTAGAGTTAATTTTATTAACCCACTTTAAACCTAGTAGGGTTAATTATTACCAGGGTATAGAGTTAATTTAACATTGTTCTGTGTATAGGAATAGTAGTGCTAATTAAAATAAGGGTTTAACCTGGAATATAATACATCCTTTTGCGTAAAGTGCTACTGGGGTATATCGCACCTCTAAGTGGTGTCTTTGTTCATCGATACTTAATTGTTATTCACATCTTACTATCGAGGACCGGGTTGCTATGATGACCCCCACGATGACTATGAGGGCATTGGACTTGGTGATAGATTATTGTAAGAACACAATCCGTTTCACTGGCCGCACCCTCTTATGCTAGCTTTTAAGTCTGAATACTTTGCAATGCTTAGCATCTATACTCTATATATTTACTAATATAAATATAGTATAGACTTATTTACCTCTTAGAAATCCTAACTGCTATATCTTACTAATTAACTACTAGAGATAATCTGCTATTCCAGTACTAACTGTAATCCTTAAGATATAGCCTACTATCTATATATTTTAGGCATATACACTTAGTAAGTATTTAGACTTATCAAGGGTATAGGAACTGTAATATATATATCTAATAAACTAAGGTATAAGCTCTTAGAGGATCTAGAGATATACCCTTAGCTACTAGGTATAATTAAAGTTCTTAATAAGAGATTCCTAGATAACTTTGCTTCTAATAAATTATATATATAGCTTCTCTTACTAGTAGCTAGAATAGTAAAGAATAATCTGAAATTAGATATTAAAGGGTATTATAAGCTACCTACAATCTAGCTTATAAAGTTTAGTGCTATATTTAAGTATTAGTCTATACTATACTTAAAGTAATCCTTAGAAAACCTTATAGATATAAAATAAACTATACTAATTTAAAGTTATATTATACTGGGCTATTAGGGCTAGGTAACCCTAACCGAGAGGCCAGTGGTAGTTTGGCCCAAACTACCATTCGGGATTGCGGGCACGGACGAATGGCCATGCAGGGATGAACGCGGGTGTGGATCCCAGACGCGGACAGGGGGGCCAAACTACCACTGCCAAACTACCATTTTATACTCCAGCTAATCAGGATGGTAGGAGGTATAGGTTTAAGGTTTGAGGAAAAAGCAACATGTGAGTACGTGAGAGCGAGAGACAGTTGGAGAGGGAGAGCAGGACGCGTCTGGAATCTCTCCAAGGCAGTTAACTTTCTTCTTCCTCTTCACAGCTACATACAGAAACAAGACATTCTACCATTGCCCTTGCTACATCATATGACAGATAGACGGAGCGAGAAAGGTCACAATAATAATATAACAATTATTATTATCTATGATAGGCACCCGGCACAGTCTAGACGGTATTAATTAATCAATACAGCCATATGGCCCCAGAGCGCCTGACAGACTCGCCTGGCAGCAACGGGCCAGAGCGGCAGAGGGATGCAGCAGGAGAATCTGCCAGCCAGGCAGAAGGCACTGGCACTGAATTATCATCAGGAGAGGGTTGGCTCCTGTATAACGAAGAACACCAGTCTCTAATCTGTACCTTCCACGGCTATGCGGTCCGTAACCTGGAAGGCCACCTGAGGGAACGTCACCCCGACATCGGCCATCGGGCCCGCAGCGACCTCATCGGCCGCCACAGGGACCTGCAGCTCCAGGGACCGAAAGAGGATCGGCTTGCCCTCTATAGCCCGTCAAATCCCACCCAGCCCATCGAGGGTCTCCCTATTCATCGGGGGTTCGCCTGCACCTGGTCAGCCTGCAAGCATCTCACGCCGAGCTGGAAGTGTCTGCGGGTTCACTTTAACGACGAGCACGGCGTCGAGGGAGCTAAGGCCCGGGAAGGCCTCTGGACCGATGTTTGGCTGCAGACCTTCTTCAAGGGGCCCAAGAGGGCGATATTCTACTTCTGCGTAAGCCTACCTGTCGGCGGCGATGTGGCCCCGGCAGGCAAGGGGAGGAGAAGAGCGAGGATGGCGACGGTGGCTGATAAGCGCCAGACGCCTTCGGAAGACCAGGCAGTTGCCAATATCACCAAGGGGTGGATGCTTCAGAAGGAGGAGCAGGAGGAGATGCAGAAGGTCATGGAGGAAGGTATCCTGAGGCATGAGACAACAAATTGGCTGAAACGGACTGGCTGGCCGGCCCACTTCTCCGGAAGGAACCTGACCGACATCCAAGCCTGTAGCAGGATGCCTGGCCGCGACGACAACGAGCTGCAACGAATGGTCGCCGTCCTTGATCGACTCTTCTTCGACCGGTGCATCGGCGGACTGAAGAGTATGCCCCTAATGACCCGCTTGCTTCTTGCTAGCCCTCACCCCCACGACGCACACAGCCGACCGTTCGGTGCTCTGCAGGAGAAGACCAGCATGGATCGATACTTGATATACGTAAAGAGGTTCCTATGCTATTGCTTTAACGTACTGTCGCTAGAGGAGGATATCCTGCTTGCTACACATGGCTTCCGCTTCACCCATGTCCAGCGGATGGGACTCGAAGAGCTCTGGTCGCGTCTCCAGGACGAGGAACAATCGAGCGATGACGGACTGCAGGAGCAGACACTCGAGATTCTGGCGACGTTCTGGACGCAGAGGCTCGACGGGGACCCTTTCGAGAGCCCGCTGTGGCACTTCGTAGGGGTGCTAGGAATCGACGGAGAGACAGGGCAGCTACGACCGGCTCACCTATTCACCTACGTACTTGCAGGTCTTGTCTTTACGGGTCGAGCGCTGCTGGGTGAGTGGGCTATACCTACCCGGGAGCGGGCGGGGATGGCGGATCTCGCGCAACGGTTCGCCAAGGTCCGAGATGCTTGGCTATGCAAAGCGACATACTCACCTATGGGTTACACACTTAGCCTGCTATTATATGGAAGGAAGATTGCGCAGGAGACAGGCAGCCGGCTCATGGTATCCTGGAGCAAAAGTGGTGAGATGATGTACTTTATGGGCAGACCGATCCTGATGGAAGACCTCCGGACTATGGTGGCCCGGATGACGGCTGATGCTGAGGACCTCCTCTGGGGTTAGCTGATGTTCAAGGAGGGCGACGATGAGCGCTTCGTCATCCCTCTGGCCAGCATCGAGGATGATCTTACTCAGACAAGACGGGGTAGATCGTTCGTCCACAGCAACGGCCTTGCCGGAAAGGAAGTCGAGATGCTTGAGGACCTTGTTGCAAGCTCGCGGAAGGCCGAGTTCCTAGATCAAGCGGGCGAGTGGGAATGGGCAGGCGTTAGGAAATATCTCAAGCTGGTGAGGAAGTTTGAAGAGTTCCTGCTGCTCCTCGCGCACATTACGGGCGGGCAGCCCAGCCGAGGGGAGGAGATCACAGGGCTGCGCCTTGTCAACGGTATCAACAGAGACCGCAATGTCTTTATAATTGATGGCGACGTTGTGCTTGTTACCCAATATCACAAGTCTCTTGCCCACTTTGACGCACCCAAGGTGATCCCTCGCTTCCTGCCTCAGCGGATCGGGCAGCTATTCGTGATGTACATGGTCTACATCCGACCACTGACAGATCGCTGGGAAGCCGACAGATGGGAGCTATACGGCAAGATGGCACCGCCGAGCGACTTCATCTGGCATAACGAGACGGGACCCTGGGAGAGCAGCCATATGTCCGGGGCTATGGGGAGGTGGACATCCTGCTACATCGGCCGTAGGATTACGCTCCAGGATTGGCGCCATATCGCCATCGCCATTAGCAAAAAACACGCCCGTGACCGTGGGGCCACCAGGGCAGACTTTGAGGACGGCGGCGATGACGACGAGTCAGAGCGGTACGAGACACCTGACGACCTAGCTGCCTGCCATACCGGCCAGACAGCCGCCAACTACGGCGTTACGATTGATGTGCTGAAGCGGTTGACAGCTGAGTCTCTGGATGTTTTTGGGCAGGTAAGCCGTCGTTGGCATAAGTTCCTTGGCTGTGACGCGCAGCAGCAATTGGCCTTGAAGCGTAGGTATACAGCCGAGTCTGTGGGAGAGGAGAGAAAGTGCCAGCCCCCTCGGAAACGGGCCAAGATCGCTTCGCTTGAGAGCATGAGGGCTAGTGCAGTAGCGGCGGAGGATAAGAAGGATGATATGATCCTGCAGGCACTCCGAGCTGTCCTGCGAGATGAGAATGCCCAGTTTAGGTCACCCTAGTAAGAAGAGGCCGTGAGGCTGGCTACGGCGAAACAGAGCCCGCTGGTCGCTGTGCTGCCAACAGGTGGCGGAAAGAGCCTTGTCTTTATGGTTCCGGCTATGTTGGCAGGCGCAGGCGTGATGATTGTGGTGGCCCCGTACGCCGAGCTGAAGAGGTAGCTGGTCACACGCTGCGTCGATGCCGGTCTAGACTGCAAGCCCTGGCCCGAGGCGCGTGAATCTTGGCCGAGGATTACACTGGTCTCGGCCGAGGCGGCTGTCACGGATGACTTCCTACAGTGGGCCGCTGATCTGAGTGTCAACGGGAGGCTGGACCGAGTGGTCATTGACGAATGCCACCTTTCATTCACGGCCGCCGAAACCTATCGCGCGAAGCTCCGGAGCCTCGTTCTACTGAGGAGCTTGGGGTGCCCGTTTGTATTCCTTACCGGGACCCTGCCACCGCTCCGTCAGCGCGACTTTCAGGAAGCCATGCAACTCCAGGTACTACTCTATGTGCGGGCTTTGAGCCATCGGCTGAACGTGCGGTACTCTGTCTTTCGTGTGCGCAATGGGCGGGGCGTGATGGAGGTTAAGAAGCTGGTAGATGGCCGGCTCCAACATCTCTCGCCGGGGGAGAAAGGAGTTGTATACTGCACTAGCCATGTGAAGTGTAAGGCACTTGCCCTACAACTCGGCTGCCACTATTATCACGCCCAGCGCGATAACACTGATACCCATTTCATCGCCTAGCGTGAGCAAGGCTTCCAGTCATGGGTTAACGGGGAAACCCCATATATCGTGGCCACTGCAGCTCTAGGCATAGGCATTGACGTTGCAGGCATTGTCCATGTCATTCACTTCGAGGCTCCTTTCAGCATCATCGACTACGCCCAGGAGGCGGGACGGGGTGGGCGAGCTGGGGAGCCTGTCACCGCAGAAATAGTAGTCGAGGAGAGGGACTGGCCGGTTGAAGACCATGTCCGGGATAGCTATCTAGACCCGAGCACGCGTGAGGTCTACAGATTAATCCGGACACAAGGCTGCCGCCGTCGCCTGCTTGGGCAATGCTTAGATGGTGACTTACGGGACTGCAAGGATCTTGACGCCGTCCGATGCGACAACTGCCGCCACGATGAGCTTCTATGGAAGAGCGAGTTAACTTCGCAAGGTATCGTAGCATCACATGCCCAGGAAAGGCAGAACGCGCGTGCTCTAGAACGTTTCGAGGCTGCACTGGGGGAGATTGAAGAACTTGGCAAGATGGGTTGCTGCATCTGCTGGATGTTTGAGGGCAGGAAAGAGGGCAGGCACCTATGGGGCACCTGCAATACCACGGCAGACGGGGATCTAACATTCTCTAGCTGCATGGACTTCCAGGGTCAAATTAACTATAAGAAGGATCCGCAGGCGCGTTTCCTGAGCTGCTACTACTGCCATGTATCACAGGCGCTCTGCAGTAATGGTTATAAGACTAAAGGAGAATCGTGCAGAAGACGGAAGCACGCTGTGATTCCCGTGGCATTAGCAGCTATAACAGAAGCAGATCTATAGTTACAGATTCAGGAAGCTGCCGGTCGCAATTTCAAGGGTAGGGAAGATTACGGGGACTGGTTAGGCCGCAAGCATGGTAAACTAATATGTGGGCAAGAAATGACAAATGCTATGGCTGTCTTTGCTCTAGCACTAAAATGGAGAGAAGGCAGAGGATTTAATTAAAGTTAATAATTAAGAAGTTCCTACTTAGGGAGGGTAAGAGACTAGCGGATGGTCAGGAGGGTTAGGATAGACCAACTGGCTGTTATGCTAACACCAAGCTAGAACTTAAACTAAGCCGTAAAGCCGTAAGAGTAGCTTTTAACCCTAGGTGTAGACCTAACCCTAATACTATGCCCGGCGTCCTTTAGCAACCGATAAATTATTTTTAGTGAGAAATAAAACGCTGCTAGCATAACATAGGGTAGGTAATAAACTAAATCTAGGGTAACTAACGAACTCTATTTTAGCTGCAATAAGCTTTTAAATCTCTATAAAACTTATAAATTAGTAAACCTTAAATAATAGGATGCTTAATATCTTACTTAAATATTATATATATAATTAATTGTTAATCTAAGTGTAGGCTTAAGAATTAGTGTTCTTAAACTAATAGGGGTAGCCTGTTTAGTATACCCAATTAAGAGCATAAAGTAAAAGTTATTCTTTGTATGATTTTAGATAAGATTAGGTATTTAAGTAAGTACAATCAATGCCAAGCAGCTAAGAAAGCTTATAGAAATCAACATTTAATAACTACATTGTAGCCTTTGACTATACATTTATACTAAGGGAAACATAATAAATAAGAAGTATCTATATACTAATGATCTTTATGTGCTAAAGTATACTAGTCACTAAGAACAATTCGAGGTCCATAGTTCAATAACGGGCTCCAGTTAATTGAGTCAAAGTCACCGACTCCNNGGAATCCCAAGTGGCAGCTCCTAGGTGTTATTCATAGGCGATTCTGCCAGAATCGTCCATGCAAATGCGATTTACAAGACTGCATATTGATGCAATATCGCCTAATACTGGGCCGAGTTGCTGATTGGTTAGAATTTCCACTTGGGGTTAGTTGGGGTTATCTGGGGTCAGCATCATTTTTAAGGTTTATGGCATTTTGGTAAAGGGGTTCTACAGTATAGAATAGGATCATAATGGCATTTACTACTCTGATCTATTTCATCACTATATATCATCTGGGCACTATAGCTGGCAATGGATGAGTATGTAAAGCTCGACGATGAGCACCATATGCTCATATGCCGAAAATGCAAGACAGCACTCCGGCCAAACACATTCGTAAACCACTTCCGACAAACACATAAATTAACTGGCAGTATACTACGAGATATCATTAATTATTATACTGGCAGAGACTTGGCAGATCCATTTGACTCAAAGATTCCAGTAGATGGCAGTGTAGCAGTTGAATTGCTCTCGGTCTTAAAAGGGTATAGTTGCGTTATGTCTGCGTGTAAGTGTCTCGCAGTAGCACGAGATGATATCGTCCGTCACTGGAGTGGGGCAGAGCATGGAGAAGCAGAGATACGATGGGAAAAGGTCATGCTGCAGATTTGGATGGGTGGGAGGTATGCTCGATACTGGATCGTCCAAGACAACAGCGACACCGGCATCACGCCAGATAGCGCCGTGGGTTAAGAGGCTAGGTTGGGTACGACACTTTGGCTCCTGGGACTTACTCAGTATTCATGACGCAGCCACATGGGTACGAGCAAGGACAGTAATAGGCAATGGGGCTGGGCAAGAAAGCGAGCAAGTGATCCGTGAACAACTGTTACTCGGTCGACTGGGGCAGAGCTTCGACCGCGAGGTAGACCGCTGCTGCTGGCGACTCGACAGCGTGCCTACAGAAACACTGCAGTGGCTCGCCAGCATTACAGCAACAAGTCCGAGCGGCGTGCCGTTTGGCCGTAAAGGCAAGGGGGCATCGATGACCAAGTATTGTTCCGTGGGTCACCTCTACTTGAGCTTTTGCTGGAGACCATATCACGGAGCAGTGGGCGGCCACTCATGCCTCTATTTTCGCGCCAGACAATTTCCAGCTTACCCACTTTACATGGACGAGAACAAGAATAGACGTCGAGGAACCTCTGCAAACAAAGATGGGGTATGATCGAACCAAAGAAAACATGTAAATACCTGGGTCTCACCATGGACACCACCCTCACCTGAAAACAACACATAGACGAGATACAACGTAAGGTCACCAAGACAGTCCATGCCCTCAGCAGCCTCAGTGGTTCGACTTGGGGCGTGACAATAAGAGAAACGAGAAAGAGCTATACAAAACGATGACTGGCAGGCGTCAACGCCAATCATGTCAAGCAGTGGCATCCCGTATTTGTTTGTCTTATATGTACAATCGAGAAAAAGCAGGTCTGGGTAGGCCTGAAGGTAAGCCAACGACTCTGGATGGGCGAACAACACCGCCATGATTCGGTCATCCGAATCAAGCCGCATTCGGTTCCAGAACCCTTTCCTTATCCAATTGGTTAGCAAAGGCGTGTATAGTACTTTGACCCTCACAAAGTTCTCGTTTGCTATCTGCGATACGATTATAAATATCTTGCTGCGTTGCAATGGTGTTCGGATTCTGACGGATGTAAGTTCTGATATCCTTTGGCGCTACTCCTGCATTCGTAAGGCGGCTGACTGTCGACTTGTCCGCATCGGAGAGCTTCCGATGGACTGGATGGGCCAATTTGTGGCAGCTTGGCTCGTGGTTGTGTATATGAAACCGGCTGTCCGGACAATGCCTTAAAGACCAAGTCACCTTATCTAGGGATCCCTTCGCGATAATCGAGAACCGACAATTAGTTCCTCGTGTGGTAGTCTTACGCTGGCGATCTTTTGACACGCTAGGCGGACGACACCATGGGTGAAGCCCCTGAAAACTTCGACAGTGGAGTTTGGGCCAAATTGAGGGCTGACATAATCCGCACGCCTAGGCGTGTCCCTATGGGGCTCCAAGAAGCTGAGTCTCGCACTGAGCGTGCTTAAAGGGTTAGAGTGAATATGATGAGCAGCAACAAATGTGTTGATTGATTGTTGTCTTAAGTTATATCTTGTGCGGGGTATTCCATTCTGCAGAGTTACTTAAAGCATATAGCTAGATTAGTAATGTAGTTGTTTCCTGAGGCTGTGAAGATCATGCCTACCCTGCGACACTGAGACAGGCCTGATGGTTGCGATGTTAGTTTTGTTTTTCTTCAAGGGAGTGGATCAAACTATGTACGGTGTGTGACGGGTGTGATTCCTAAGGGACAAACTAGTCCGTACTAGGTTTATGTTGGCAGATATGTAGGGCGTAGATACTGAGCGTTGCGAGGTGTCACGTCTCTTAATAGTGAATAGAGCGGGTTAGGCGTATTCAGGTAAAGAAGTCTTATTGATAGCTGGTGAGCTAATTATTCTATCTAGTGCTAAATGAATGTATATATACATGAGGCGGTCACGGTTAAAGTGACCGTTGTCAATGGTGACCGTAATGGTCACTGTTCGTGATTGTAGTGTTTGAGGTGACCATGGTGGAGTGGTCACGGCTTATGATAGGAGGTGTGGTGGTGACCACATCTGATAGGGTGGAAATTATGGGTCACACGTGATGTAACCGCGGGGGATCGTAACACGGTGGTCATGGCAGAAAGATCTTCAGTCTTTATTCCCAGATAAGAAGATTAATGCGCTACTCCTATACAGTATTGAGCACTTGCACCTTCCTCTCCTACAATAACCCTTGACGATTAAACAAAAAATCCCATTCATCACCATAAGTATATGTGCACACTGTGTACGCTTTCACACATGACTGGTAGCCCACAAGTTAACGTACTTACCTGACCGAGTTCAGCGACAGTACTTGCGACTCGTACTGTCAGCTTATCTCCACTCCCCAGATTCGAGCCCCAAACTTCCAGGCAGCAGCGGTACTTCTAAGTACTTCATTCGCTCAGCCATAAATTGCTTACGCACCCACAAGGCGGCCGAATTCTGACAAAACTTCTGCTTACGAGGTAGAGCCATGTACCCGGTTAGCCCCACCCTAGACTTCACGAAGAGCATGTTGGAGCGGAAGGTGCAAGTGCTCAATACTGTAACTATCTCGTATCACTGGTTTCTTCTTAGCCTTGCCAATGTCCTATATGGCAATGGCGCAATTATAATTTAGGTCAAGGAGTATTTATCTAAGTACCTTATTTACTTTTACAGTTGCTGAAATAATTTTATCATTCGATCCCTGTTTGCGGGAGCTGACTGTCGGAGAGTGTACCCTTGCTGCAGCTAATCCTTCATACAGCATACATATTCTCTCGATCTGTAAGGCAATAATTAGGGCTTCCTGACGCTCGAGGTAATTTTACTTGATTATAATCCCTGCAAGGTATCTATATATAGGTTGGTCTTTCTGGTATGCTTGATCCAGCTAGCAAGTCATACACTAAAATTTCTGACACTTAGGCACACCTCTAAGGCTTCTTATTTAGCTATTATCCCTGCAAGATGCATTGGTTGGTCTTTCTGACACGCTTAATCGAGCTAGCAAGTCATACACTAACCTCTCTGACACCTATGGCCGGGATAGTTACACTAAATTAGCGCACAGTGATTGTCAAAGTCCTTTGGACGTAGAGTCGCGTTTTGCTGTATATAAGAACATAAACAAACCGCATTAAGTGAGCCATCTGTCAAGCCACTCTCCACCAAATTTGTTTTCGGAACTACTCTTATAGAAAGATATCACCCTTCACATACATAAACACAAACCACATAAAAGATGTTCTCCTTCACTGCTATTCTCACCGCTTCGGCTACTCTGGTCTCTGCTGGTGCCCTCCCTCGCCGTGGAGCTAACTCTGCCAGCATCACTCCTCGCGCTGAGTACTCCAGCAGCATTGATGTCATCGGTTGCAAGATCGACACTAACCGCGTCGCCTACTGGCCTGATCTCATTGGCTGCGACGATATCTGCATCGAGGTCTTCAATGAGGGTCGTTCCCTGTACCTCCTCCGAATTGGCACGTCTGGCGGTGACTACGGTATCTCCAATGATGCCTGGAACTACCTCACAAACGGCGAGTCTGCCACCAAGGCTCCCTGTGAGAGTGGTGGCGTTGATATGAACTACGAGGTAGTTAGCGTCTCCAAGTGTGAGAGCCTCATGACGGACGGCAAGCTGCCGCTCTCGGCCGCCAACAGCATGAACTACCTCACATCGTGCCTCAGTCAGCCCGAGAGCTGGGTGGCTCGGAACCATAACCTCTACAATATCAACGACCCTGCCTGCAAATCCGGTGTCGACGAGATCTGCCACCTCAACTTGGCCATCAGCAACCAGCCTGTCTGTGCCAGCGGCCTCGGAATCGCCGCAGTACTCAATGGCAACGTCGTCAACAAGTATTGAAGGAGTGGTTTAGAAGATTTGGTCTTAAGGGACTTATTGTACATCTATATGCACACACATACAAAAGTCTATTACGCCCAGTAGGCCAACGCCTAGAGGGCTTTAAAGCTAAAAATACATATATCTCTCTAGTTTTTGCTTTGCTCTTTCTAATCCTATGAGAATCTTACCTTATTCTTTCCAGTCTAGTTATTACTCTTCTCGTTGGCCCTCCTAGATATCAGTAGTAGCAAGTCAACTTAATAACTATGTCCTCTAAGTGTTTAGTTTCCTATGTTGGGCGGCTGAAGCGTGCCTGTTGTCTATGGCACGAGGTGTTTGATATAGGGTGAGTTAGTAAGTAAAAGAGAGTGAGTGACATTTTGAAAGCTGTCCTCAACGTTGCCTATTGTCAAGCCGACCGGTGGCTATCGCAAATTGTATAGTTACGCGGACTGCTTTCATATTTAGCGTCTATTTTGCGTCGCCTTGACAGTGACCTTCCTCCCAGGAAGAATAAGATATTTACTTTTTTGTATCTCAGTGCATTACATGGTTTCGGCTCGGTGTGCTGTCAATGTTCTGCATCACAAGAGAAAATGCTCGACTGTCTTTGTCACTTGTCTACATGCGCATTGCTATAATGATGCTGTGATCTGAAAGAGATACCTGTTTAGTCTCGCCATGCCTGTCCTGAGCTGCGCCAGCACGCTGACTTTTCTGTATGACAAGCCATCATATAGTTATTAAATGTGCTTGCCTGATAGGGCAGTATTGACTCTCTTCGAAAACTTTCTGATATTATCCGGTAGGTGCTTGCTAGGACTCTGGCTTAATCGAGCCATGTTAAGGGTCATCGACCGCATTCTGGGAAACTTCTGAGCCGGGATGGCACCGTCTCGGGTCGTATTCCGCGTCTCTTCTTCAGCAATCTTCACAAGAGCTGGTGGACAAAGGTAAGACGTATCTCTAACATTGACAGCTATTTCTAGGAAGATATTTTGATTACATGATCAATTTTAACGGGATCCAAATGAATCTCGAACCTGTGGCAACGTCTCAGTTACTCTCTTGAGAAATGTTTATTGCTTGGTTGTCGAAGCATCGGATGGCCCTGCACTGAGGGCGGATGGAATAAGACGTCGATATTCTGCCGCCCGAGTTGTAGCTGGATGAACTCGGTTTTATAAAGCGGGTCTCTAGGGCTGATGCCTTGGATGAGTTTCTGTGGGGTGCACTTGACATAATAGCGAGGGTCGTAAAAGGTTAATCGAAGAATTCGCGTCTGGCCCATGTTAAGATGCAGCTCGAAAGAGTTAAGCCTCTGTAATCTTCTGATAATCCACGCCACGAAGCTACAGCTCTAATTTTGGCTTTGCCTGTGCTGTGGGGACCAGCTCTGGCTCCGGCCAAAGATCCTCATTTTAGGCATGGGCTAGATTAACATTGTCCTTCATCTTAAAATGGACCCAATCGCGCCTCGTAGAGCACTTTAGAAGTTTAGCATTATCACGTTCCATCTAGGTCGACACCTGTGCTGAGATCTCCGTCACGGCGGACGCAGGCAGCAGCCATATAGATGCTGCTTAATGGTATATTCTCTATACTTGGGTTCACTGTCCACAGGTAGCTAGGTTCTCTTGCAAACTAGACAGTTCCTCTTTATTAGATATCTTTTAATTAGCGTGTGTATACTAAGTGGTATTTGAGAATAGGGGATCTCTCAAGTTCCACGAGGTTAATTTGATAATCTCCCTGCTCCACCGAGTCCACTCCCCCCAAGCTTCATTTGCCCCATAGGGCTAGACAAAAGTACCTAACAATAGACTCTACTCAAGGGAAGGGAACGTGAGCGGGTCGGCCCCATATCGCGTCCATTGAAGTGCTCTCATCTTCTAAAGCAAGATGCCGGCTTCAAGTTAGTTGACTTGTCAAGATAGCTAACTGGAAGCCCAAATGATACTGTAGCGCAGACAGTTTTGCCATGATATGTCTGTCTTGCCTTGCCAGCTAAACTAAGAATGGGTATATTTTTCAACAGGGGAGACTCATGTCAGCAGCAAGGTCATGGTTTATCATCCAGGGTGTAGAAGACGCCTAGCTCTTCTTTGCCATTGCGCCGTCTTAAACTCAGGAGAGACCTGCAAGAGACCAATTGCATCGAAAGCCGTTGTCTGGGATAGGCCCTGAAAGTTTGGCGCATGCTTACGGTGGAGAAGAATCGCTGGAGACTGAGGTTCGAGCTCCTTGACAACCAATCAAAGCAAGTGATGGAGTGGAAGCTTTTGGACCCCAAGCGCGGTTCGACCGCTTTAAGCGTGGCACGGTTCTGTATTGGCAGCGATCGCCTTACCGGTTCTTTTAGTCCTGCGAGCTAAATAAGCATCCTCACGGCACATTAAATAATTCAAGAGCTTGGCGTTAGTGTTATTTTAGATGAGGAGACAGTCATTTATTAATAGGGGTTAGTGTTGAGACAGTAAAATGTCTCCGACGTGGTGACTGGGACTCTGCAGAATGGGACATATAATAGGCTTAAGAAGATTCGAGCCTAGCAATCAGATCTTGTGTCCCTGCTTCAAGTATCTTCGACCATGTTACTTTCTTTCCCTCAAGTCGTCGGCCGTCTGGCCCTGGTTCTTGGACTTCTACCCAATCTTGTCCTCGCCCAGTGCGGTCCTGACAACGATGGAGCCCGATGCCCTTTGAACGTCTGTTGTTCCTCGGCTGGATACTGCGGAACAGCGAGCGTTTATTGCGGAGATGGTTGTCAGTCAGCGTACGGGAGCTGCTCTGTACCTACGGTCCCTTCTTGCTCCTCTGACGGTAAGACGGCGACCAACGGCCGTCGCGTTGGATACTGGCGCGTACAGCAGGCATGGGACCGGTCTTGCAATGTCGTCCTTCCCTCCCAGATCCAGACCAACGGGTTGACCCATCTCATCTTGGCGTTTGCCGATTTCGACTCTAGCAGTTTCGCAGTGGGCGCTCAGAACTCTCAAGACGTCGCCTACTATAAGCAGTTCACCGCTTTGCAGAGCAGCTCGCTGCAAACATGGATTGCCATTGGTGGCGGCAGTTTCTCTACCGAGACTTGGTCTTCCATGGCGGCTTCATCTAGTTCTCGATCTGCCTTCATCTCGTCTCTCAAGTCCTTCATGGAGACCAATTCCTTCCAAGGTGTTGACCTTGACTGGGAATTTCCGACAACCTCGACCGCCGATGCAGAAAACCTGGTCTCACTCGTCCGGGAGCTCCGAGCTGCCTTTGGAAAAGATTATGGCATTTCAGCAGCGCTGCCAGCGGACTGGGGTAGCATCCAGGGCTTCAATCCTGCCGGCATGGCCAAATATGTCGATTTCTTCAACTTCATGGCCTACGATTTACACGGTTGGGGCATTGACTCAGAACCAGCCAAGAACACTGTGACCTACCAGGCCAGCGTAGTTGATATCGCCAACAATCTCATGCCGCTGTGGGCGAATCAGACCGATCCGTCGCTCATCAACCTCGGTATCTCCGTGTACGGCCGCGGGTATACCCTCTCCTCCTCTAGTTGCAAAGAAGCTGGCTGTGCTGCGTCGGGACCCAGTGAAGAGGGTTCCTGCGTCAAAGATCCGACGGGCGTCATGGTGCTAAGTGATATCAAAAAGGCCATATCGGCCAACCAAGCCACTGTCGAGTTTGACAGCGAGGCCATGCAGAAATATGCGACTTGGGGAAGTGATCAGTGGATAGGCTATGACGATGCTGATACGTTGGCACTGAAGATGACATGGGCTGATGGATTGTGCTTGGGCGGCGCTGTATTCTGGGCGCTCGATAACAATGGCGGTGCATGGGGAGGTAAAAGTAAAAGCCCCTGCCGGGCGTAAGGACTAGTGGCATCTACCTACTACCAAGTATTTCACAACATCTCTCTAAAAGTTATTGTGAAATTCCTAATTATGTAATATTATACCCGCCTTCCGCAGCATTGGATGAGACCTACTTTCAAAGATCGTTCTTCGTCACGAGGGGACTGAGATTCTATGGTTGTTAGATAAGAAGCGGACTGATAAGTAGCTGAAATGAAGTTGAGCTACAGAGCGAAATAACAATAAAAGCGGCAATCGGTAGATAGTTATGCGTTACTTGAATTTCGCCTTATGGTACCAATGGAATGTGATGAAGAAGAATCTTCAAGATTACAGCTGATTGCAGGTATGACTGATGCGATTGCAAGCACTGTTGCCGCAGAGAGCGTAATAAAGAAACAAATGATCTTTGAGGAAGATTGAAGCTTTGCGTGTAGTATGTTCAGTTTGCGTAGAACCGGTTTGATCCGGCTTGGTGGAATGATCGGGTCTTGGTGCATCGGGCTGTCGCCAGTAGATTTGTCTGTCTGACAATTCTGACTGTGGGACTGCCAGAATGCATAAACGAAATGGGTAATGGCGATATCATCGAATCACTACATAGACTAATACATACAAGGCTAGCCCTTCAATCTCCATTCTGAGCCGGACCTGTCCAGACTTAGAAGGTCACACTACCTTTCAGAACAGATCCTGACCTGCATTGGCTAACTCGAGGATCCAAAGGCTGATGAGCTCGTCCTCAAAGAAAGATCTTCAGTTTCCATTCCTAGATAAGAAGGTTAATGTGCTATCCCTACTTCTATCTCATTTTACTGATTTCTTGTTAGCCTTGCCGATATACTACATGGCCACAATCCCTGTAAGATACATAGGTTGGTCTGTCTGACACTTAAAAGTAATTAAAACACGCTTAACCGAACTAGCAAGTCATACACTAACCTTTCTGACACTGACGGCCTGTCAGAAAACGTGGGTATGCCTTTGCTTTTTAATTGCCTGCAATCCCTGCAGGATACATTATTGGGTTATTCAGAACAGGGTGCCCTAGCTGCTGATATTTCTAAACAATAAGCGCTACTAGGATTCAGTCAGCGGTTAGGCTCAGTTTTAGACCCAGGGCTGGACCCATCTACATCCTCTAAATTTATGAGACTTGTGCAGGCTAAGAGAGAGAAAGGGTTACTCCGACCGAATCAACATTCCTGATCAGGCAGGCCCCAATACTCGTCGCGAGACTTCGCTAACTCGACCCGGTCGAGCCAGCTGCGCCATATCCACTCGAGTTCGCGACTCCGCCACGCCTCACCTCGCGCCCGGGCCACTTATTTCGAAAATTACCATGCAGTACCCACCTACCGGTAATACCCACCTACCGGTAAGCCAAAAAAATATTTCCCCATACAAAATGCCCAATTTCATTTACACAGTACTTTGTCAAAAGAAATGATATATTCATGAGAAAATGTCTATTGTCTTAAGAATTGCATGGAATTGAATATTATAACATTGCTTCTTCAGTGACGCATGCGGCATGGTCGCACGGCACTAATCTGAAATGTCTCAAAATGCCCCCCTCGTCAACCAGCCTCCCTGAAGCTTCATCCAGAATTTTCTCTTCCCCATCTTTCCTTCATCGCCTCAAGCATGCCTAAATTATCTTATACGGAGGAGGCTGTTATCCAGGGTATGATGGATGTCACAGATAATGGCCTCTCCCAGAACCAGGCTGCCCAGAAGAATGGCGTTCCTCAAACCACTCTCTTGCACAGATTAGAAGGTCTACCGTCAAGATCCAAGATCACCCAGCCTGCCCAGCTTCTTTCCAAGTCTCAAGAGTCTAGATTAGTTACCTAGATACTTTAACAAGAGGCCTTAGGCTATACTCCTTCCCACAGTCAAGTTCGCGCCACTATCGCTACCCTCTTAAGACAGTACGGCCGGGAAAGGCATATTAGTATACACTGCTTAGCCAGGTTCATAAAACGCCATCCCAATATCGAGATAAAGGTAGGAAAACGCCAGGAAGCTACAAGGTTTAATTCTTTTACCCCAATAACCATCAATTGGTACTTTAATATCCGGGAGAGCGAATATGGCTAGATCAAGTCGGAGAACACGGTTAATATTGACGAGGGCGGCATTTAGTGATGTAATTTCTTGTACACGTACGTACGTCCGTACTGTATTTTAGCCGCTGTATGTACGTACAACTTTATTGTACGTACGAATATGTACCATACAAATTTCCCCCTTTCTTTTCAGGTGATACTGGTAACTTAGTAGGCTTCTCACGGTCCTCGTCTTCTGTCATTCTGGTCTCAAACCTCTGATTCCACCTCAGTGCCAACCCCCAATATATCACCCGTCGACTGTCATACACCCTGCCACTCAAAATCTCCACTGGTGGAGGCCATCACACCATCCATCCCGACCTTCTTGCCCTGCGTATTCACAAATAACTCGAGATATGAATCTTCGAGTTCTAGCCAGTCCTTCTCCTCAAGATCCGCCCAGCGCTTTTTATGGGCGTACTCCTGATCTTTAAGGCGATCTAATACGCAGTCGTTCATAAAAATGAAGGCCTGCATGTCAGCGTGCATGGGCGTAAGGCGATTTCGAGCTTTCGTGTGTAGGAAACTAATGGCAGAGAAACTTCGTTCTGAGCAGACATCCCAGTAATGAATATATATCCATTGTTAAGAGCATATTCATTCTTAAGCTTATGCATAAGGATAAGATTATAGAGGCTACCAATGAATACATAATTCTTCTATTCTTAAGAATAGGGATCCGCCACCTCCCCCACAGGGATGTCGCATATCACCACTAGTTCGTGCGACTGGATATGAAACGCGGCCCGTATTTTTGGGGTCGTGTATCCAGTTTCACATTCAACTGGTTGCATCAAGGACTCCAATTCTCACAACATAAGCTTAAATAGCTTTGCCCGAGCGCATGACTGTTCAATTTCTTTGTTCTTTAGATAATTCTCATCAATTGCCATCAATGATCCTTGTGGAGCCAATTGTCCGACATCCTGATTAGTGACCGAAACTTCGGCCTCGCCATTCCCGCTATGATAGAAAGCACGCAGCTAGAAACTTAGCGACGTACCTCCACAATGGACGTCAATACACCCTCACTGTCCCAATTCAATCCATCATCAAGCTCTTCCTCCGTGCTGCCCTCGGACAGTGCCTCACAAGCTGCCAGCACACTGTCGGAACCTGAGGCATCAACTCAGCATACGACCAAGAGAAGGAAACTAAGAGCCACATTAACCTGGGATCACTTTCGAGAAGCTCAAGGCGATGAGCCACGCACAGTGAGCGGGAGATTGCTACACTACTGCACGCGTTGTCGCAATCCATCTTGGTCAACCCACATATCCGACAACGCACGCTATCACCTCGAGAAGGCTCATCATATACTTGTTCAAGAGGACTCAAAAACCCAAGACAAGCGCCAACCAGCCATCAAAAATGCCTTCGCCAGAACAGCCGTCAAGGAGTTGCAGCAAGTCAGGGAGAAGGAAATGAACACTTTACGGAGTGTAATCAACTTCGATGCCTTTCGAGAGGCACAGATGCTACTTTCCGCACATAAACATTTGCCGCTCAACTTCGTAACGTGGCCGGAATACCAGGCGCTTCTAGCCGCGATAAACCCTGCCGTTCAAGAGTTCCTGACTGACTCTGGTAGCACAGTTGCAGGGGACTTGACTAGGGCCTACGATGCGCATCGAGAATCCGTAAAGAAGTGGCTGGGACGTGCTCGGAGCCTCGTACACATTTCCATGGATGTATGGTCGTCTCCTCAGCGCAAGGCATACATCACTATTCACGCACAGTAGGTTGATGAGACCTGCAAACCTCGGAAAGCATTACTAGGGCTGCCAAAACCTCCGCCGCGCTCTAGATTGAGTTGAAAGCAACTTGATTTCGCAGCTTAATGGGTAACTATACTCCTGGCTGTTCCTTCAGACTAAGCACCTCATTTCTCAAATTTTGTTTGTACGAGCCAATTCTCTTTCTCACCAAAGCTCACAAACAGGTTCCTTCTTTTGGCAGTTAAATGCCTCGTTGAATCCCTTCACATTCTTCAAAGGCAGCATGATTCTAGCGGAGTCTGGACTGTGGACGTCCGCCTTCAATTTCCTGAGCACAGTCTCAGTTGGGGTGTTGGAGCACCACGTCTGGCCCCATTTGAGGAAGAACAGTTGCTCGTGGGTAAAGTCATGGAGACCTGGAAGGTTCTTTGCCTTGCCTTTATTGCCCTCCCACTTCTTCCAAGCTTCGAAGCTAGATACAACGCCTCCGGCGTCAGCAATATTCTCACCAAGCGTAAGCTCGCCGTTGACGTGAACCTTGGTACCGTTGGGTGCGATAATAGTGTAATTGTCATACTGTTCAACAAAGCACCTGGTCTTGTTGATGAACGCTTCAGTGGACTCCTCATCCCACCATATTGTCTTGTTGCCAGTCTTATCAAACTGGCGTCCATTATTATCAAAGCCATGTGTAATTTCATGACCAACGACGCTACCCATACCGCCGTACAGAAGATAGGAGGGAAAGTCTACATCGTAAAGAGGGAACTGCTGGAATCCAGCCAAGAGAACGATCTGATTCAAAGAGGAGACATGGTACGCATTGGTAGTTAAGGTACTCATGTCGAATTGTCCTCTGTTATATGGCTTACCAAGCGTCGCCCACTTCTTGGCGACTCTCGACTTGGCAAAGGCAAGGGCGTTGATAGCAAGTGATGACTTGACCTCAATATCGGCATAGTAGTTCTGAAGAGCAATTGGGTCTACCACATTGGGGTCGGTGGGAAGTCCAACCAACTTCTCCATAGCCTCGAGCTTCTCGATAGCAGCCTTCTTGACCTTGGAGGTTGCCCATTCTCGCGTCTCAATACGCTCAGCGAAGGAGCTCTTGATAGAGTCGACGAGCTCCGAAGTCAGTTTGATCGCCCTGGGACCAAAGTGCTTCTCCACAAAGAAGCGCGAGAGGATCCATGTCAGACCAGTTGGGCCAACTGTTGTCTCGGCAAAGTCAGAGTTGTAAACCCAATCGACACCGTAGTCTATGAAATTGACACAACGCTTCCAGCGAGGGATAGGATTTTCCGCGTCTTTGTTGTTGATCTTGAGGTAAAGATCATTGTAGGCGTTCGTCAAGTCAGACTCGACGTAAGGCGATAATGAGATGATGATTTTCCAAACAAAGTATGCCTGAAGGGTTTCCGCTGGGGTATTGGAGACGATCTCGGATACATTCTTGAAGTAGCTGGGGTTCTGGACCAGCAAGGCATCCGTCCAGCCCTCAGGGGCTAGCTGCTTCACCACGTATTCGTAGTTCAACTGGGGAGCGAGCTTCTGGCCCACAGCAATGGGTAACTCGGCTTGCGGAGGTTCTATTTCCTGACTCCATTGATAGGCAGCCTTGAGTCTTTCTCGAAACGCCAAAAGAGAATCCACTAGCTTGACAGCAGACGTTATACTGAGCTTGGAAGGATACACGGCGGCAATAAGCTCGGAAGCGATTTTGACATACTCTCGTAGGTCCTCCTTGGTGGATGGAGTATCTAAGTCCGATACTTGCAGTGGGATAAGAGCAAGTTTGACCTCGATAGGATTAACTTGATTCTTTGCCATGATAAAACGTTGGAACGTCTCGATGCCGACACTCTCGAAATAAGCCAGAGTGTTTCCCAACGCAGCAGAATGATTGTGAGTTTTTCCATATGTCTGACCCGAGGCAGGGGTAGCAGGAAATAAACTGACGACGTCTTTCACGACGGCTGCCAAATTATCGAGACCCTCCTCCTCGAGGGCAGTGTAGTTAGTGCAGACTTGGTATGCATCTTGAATCTTGGCAAAGTTCTCCTTGTCCACCTTGGACTGTGCCTTGGTCAAGTTGACCGTGATGTAGCCAGCATCTTCACCCGTAGGATATGGGTTCTCGAGGATTCGTCTCGCAGCTAGAGAGACCTGTTCGCCGGCAAGCCCGAGGCCGTTGAGAGATGTTTCGCCTGCAGGAATTCCATTACGAGCGGCAAAGTTACCACAAGCATCTATGTGATCATTAGGGTTAGATCATGGCACAAGGCTGAGTGTATGACTTACACTGTCCAAAGTCTTCGCAGGGATCAATCTGGGTGTAGTTCAGAGCTAGATTTCCGAGGATATCGGAAGCAATGAAGATGCAAGACAGGGTTGTGCAGAGGCTGGTATCCGCCGCGCTGGGTGCCATGACAATCGACAGCGACGCGACTGCGCAAGCTCAAGAAGATTTAATAAGAGAAACGAGAACACTCGTTTATAAAAAGGGAAAAAGTCTTTGTTTCTAGGATGCCGAAGACTAAAGCTGGGATGGTTAAAGTTGCAAAGCGAGGCATCTGCTCTTATATAACTGTTGGACGCCATAACCCTAACCTTTAATCATTCTGCGTATATTCCGTACAAACATTCGGGATTGTTAGTCCTCCTTGTTGGAAAAAATCGAATGAGAAAATATCTGTCAAAACACATCCTAATGAGGTTAGACTGAGACCTGCTAGTAATATCCCTATTATTACTTCTCAGTTCTGACAATTCTGACAGAGGACTTGTCAGCTCGCATACACTAAGCAGGTAATGGCAATATCACCGAATCGCTACACAGACTGATTAATCTATACAGGGCTAGTTCTTTAAATTCTATCCTAAGCCAGATCTATCCAGACCTAGAAGGTCACACTACCTTCATCAGAATTGAATCTAAATAGGCATTAGCTAACTTGAGGGTTAAAAGGCTGGTATGCTTATGCGATAAGAAAGATCTTTAGTTATTATTTCTAGATGAGAAGATTAATACGCTATCCCTACTTCTATTTCGTGTTACTGGTTTCTTCTCAGCCTTGCCGGTATACCACATGGCCACAATCCCTGTAAGATATGTAGGTTGGTCTGTCTGACACTTAAAGTGATTTAAACTCGCTTAAGCGGGCTAGCAAGTCATATACTAAACTTTCTGACAGTTATGACATGTGGGATAGTGTGGATATACCTTTAATTTAAGGCTTTTTAATTAACTATTATCCCTACAGGATATATTATTAGGTTGATCTAATACCTAAAGGGGATAGGGCAAGTTGCATTTAGCTTTAGAACACGGTGTCCTGGCTGCTGACATTTCTAAATAATAAGCGCTACTGGGATTCAGTCAGCGGCATAACCATAAATATGCATTTGCGTCCGTCCCTTGCCGTATGTATGACTCTCAGCCGCACTACGCTAATAGGCGGTCACACCAAATTAGCACGCACTCATTTTTAAAGGCCTTTAGGCTTGGAGTCGCGTTTTGTTAAAGTATATAAGAACATAAACAAACCGCATTAAGCGAGCTCTTTGTTATTTTATAGCATCTTCACTTCTTCCTTCTCAAAGGCACTCGCAACATCAGCCATTCCACCGATCACTATGTCATACCAACAAGGAAACGGGCACCCTATGCCGCAACAGCAGCATCAGTTCTATCCTCCTCCTAGCACCTTACTGCAGCCTCAACAACAGATACCTGCTGTCCAGCCCCATGCTGGCGTAGACCAGCACTCGCCAGTGCAGAGTAACAGAGGTGCCTTTGCGGGTGGCAACTACAACATCGCCCATCGTGACACCAACGCCGTTCTCAATGTCAATCTTCAGCCGGGCGCTACCGTGCGCTCTAAGTCAGGTGCAATGATCCACATGTCAGGCACCGTGCAACTATCAGGCAAGGTCAAGTTCTCTATGAAGAAGCTCTTTACGGGCGGCGAGATGTCTGAGTCGACATATACTGGGCCAGGCTATGTCGCACTCGGCCCAACTCTGTTCGGAGACATTATCGCTTTGCATATTGACAACCGTCAGTCCTGGAATATCGGCAAGGACGCTTTTCTCGCCTGTACATCCGAGGTGTCCAAGAAAAGCGAGTCTCAAGGGATTGGAAAGGCTATATTCTCGGGCGAGGATCTCTTCGTCTATCGTATTGAGGGCCAGGGCACCATATGGTTGACGAGCTTTGGTGCTGTCGATCGACTAGATGTAAGACTTCTAAATTCCTTTTCTTATTCTAACTGCTTCTCACCCCACACTGCTAATCCCTTACCGACAGCTCCAATCTGGCGAGCAGCACATCGTAGATAACGGTCATCTCGTGGCGTGGAGCTGTAATTATAAGATTGAAAAGGCAGGCGGCGGGACTATGAGTGGTATCAAGACGGGCGAGGGTCTGGTCTGCCGTTTTACCGGCCCCGGTTCGGTTTATGTACAGACTCGAAATATGGATGAGTTCCAGGCCTTCATCCAGGCCAGTGTCACTACAGCCTAGGTTAATTTAATCTATATACGTACTTGACCATAGTCGCTATTTATAGCAGCTATACCTGGTTAGTGCGGTTTGCTAGATATTTATCCGCAGCGCCTTACTTTGCCAATACTATTTGGTGTTTAGCCAGCTGCCCCTGGACTTCTCGCTTTTCCTTATTAACCTCTTTCTACGTCTGCCTCCCTAGCCTCTATAGATCGCAATTCCAAACACTAATATGAATATGCTCTTAGACTCCCATGAAGCCAGATATCCGCCTCATGTATGGCCCCTTTCTGCCCATAGTTTCCCTCCAATGCTCAGCTTTGTCTCATTATGGACTGATCCTGAATTGTCTGAAAATCCGGATTTATTCCATAAATTTGACGTTCTTACCGCCAATTAGCTCTTATCAAGTAATTCCCAAAGATTTTAACGTCTTACACATTGGCCTAGTTCTTGCTTATACAGTGCGGTATACTTCCTATATTAGAGCAGGATGTAAGCTACTTTCTATTGCCCGTCTCTGCTGTAGTCGCATTTCGGGTCGGTAAAATTCCGGCACTCTTGGTTTGAAGAGAAAGTCGCTAATGCCAGTCTCCTCTGTCTGGAGATGAATTGAGATAGCGCTGTGCCCCTTGCTAAAGTGCTTGTGTAGTAGTAGTACTTTAGCCATTGGCTCTGGCGTATGTCTAGAGGTTATCCGGCTCCTGGTTTCTTATTATTACTATGCTTTCCACCTTTAGTTGATAACTCTGCGCGACTACCCCTTAATTAAAGACCTCGATGAGTATGTATTGGGGGTTATTGTGTCCTTGGCCCAAGCACTCCTCTTGTCACTATCCAGTGGCTTCTGTAGCCGCACGATCAGCCGCTTCATGAGCATACATCCTCTTATAAGTAAAGTTCTATCAAATCATAATAGTAAAGCCTTATGTCCCTAGTTCTTGTATTCGCCACGTGATATCTTAAAAAAATATATAACGTCGATTTCATTCTGGGCCTAACTAATAATTAACCTAATAGCTACTTAAGTATCTATATATAATAAGTCTTTATTACTTATATTTGCCTCGATTTTTATCCTCCTGAAAAATCTAGATAGCTAAAGAGATGCTTGTAGTTCGCCGGCGTACACTATTGATAGAGTATCATTGCCCATATAGGCACTCTTACCTTGTTCGGTGGTATGCATATAGCTGCAGCCCCAATGTAACCATTAATACCATCAGAAGCATGGTATCCCTCCTGCAACACTCTCCGACTGATTAAGAGGCTTATTGTCCAAATCAGAGATCACCCAGCCTGCCCAGCTTCTTTCCAAGTCTCAAGAGACTAGGTTGGTTACATGGATACTCAGACAAGAAGCCTTGGGCTATGCTCCTTCCCACAGTCAAGTTCGCGCCACCGTTGCTGCTCTTCTGAGACAACAAGGTCAAGAAAGGACTATCGGCGTGCACTGGATATCCCGATTCATGAAACGCCATCCAGCTATCAAGACGAAGATAGACAGGCGTCAGGAAGCGTCAAGGTTTAATTCCTTCACTCCAAAGGCCGTCAATTGGTACTTTGATATCCGGGAGCAAGAATATGGTTGGATCAAGCCTGAGAACACGTTCAATGTCGATGAAGGCGGTATCATGGCTGGATTTGGTAAGTGATCATCTGCTCGTACCATGGGCTTACCATTGAGCTTCGAAAATAGGGCTGGACTCTCTGGTCATCGGTAGTAGCGACCCCAAGCGAAAGGCCTTCCTCAAGGGGTCTCAGTCCCGCACTTGGACCAGCTTCATCGAGGCCGTGACTGCTGATGGCCGTCTTCTAAGACCAGGGATAATCTTCAAAGGTAAAGAGCTTCAAAAACAATGGTTTATCAAAGAGTTCAGGAAGATAGCGGACTAGTATTACATCACATCCGATAACGGTTGGACCGACAACCATATCGCAGTTGAATGGCTTAAAGAGGTCTATCTACCTCAGACACAACCTGCAGATGAGTCTGCCGCGAGACCTATCATACTAGGCGGCCATGGAAGTCATGCATATGTGGGTACCTACCTAGGCTGGGTTGTGATTAACGCTGACTCGAAATCCAGGACGAGTGGATGGCTACGTGCTTCTTAAACAACGTGCACTGTTGTTACCTCCCAGCACACTGCTCTCATGGCCTCCAGCCGCTAAACAATGGGGTCTTTAATGCCTCCAAGGCCGCGTATCGCAAAGAGCTAGAGAAACTCCTAAGCTTGACTGATTCTGCACCGGTGGATAAAGTCAACTTCATCAGAGCATACGCAAAAGCCAGGACAGTGGGCATGAGCAAGGAATATATACTCTCAGGCTGGAGAGTGACTGGAAACTGGCCAATTTCTCGACGTAAAGCACTGGCACATCCAGAGATCCAACCAGACAAGAAGGAAACTACGCCTACATCAGAAGACCCCAGAGACAGACAAATCGACTCTGACAATACGCCAAGAGTCGAAGATCGCCTCGCTAAGCTCAAGAATAGCGAGTTTGGAGGAGGAAGTTAGCCGGCTGAGCAGAGGTAAGAAGAGGAAGGCGATACCGAACCCCAATAAGAAGTTTATGACACTGGCAGAGGCTCTAGTAGCTGGTGAGGTTATTTCTAGCCCATCTCGGGCAGCTCAAGAGACAGAAGCTGTTGAGGACGTGATCGAGGTTGGCGGGGTGCAGGAGGACGAAAGCTCAAATTCTGAGGCGGAAGAGTTACCTGCGTTACACACTCGCACGGGTCGTGAAGTCAAAAGACCTAGAAGATATTGAACTTTATACAATTCGAAAGCTGCTGACATGAAACGTCACGTTATTGCCATTTTTGATAATTCTTTAGTACCACATTGAAAAGTTGCATTTTGTATAGGGAGGAAATTTTTTGGTGTACGAGAGGTGGGTACATACGAGTGGTGGGTACTGCATGGTATATGGCATATTTTGTGTTCTCTATTTTGCATCTGATCATGCTTAGCTTCCGACCTCCCATGCGGGTTCAAGGCAGCAGTGTGTGTATCTCTGCTATATAGGTTAAGCGATATACTACTAGCATACATGCCAGGTAAGCGGATCAGTTAAGTGAGCGAATCGAAAATCCCTTAATCTACATCATCTCTCTTTAGTCAATTATTTCTCAACAACTAGCAATGTCAAAATCTATTAAAAAGTCTCAGACCCTCCTTGAATTTGATACCTATCAGAAAGATCCCAAATTAAGCCTCCGATGCGTTGTAAAGCTCTACCAGATTTTGAATACTACTCTCTACCGCCGTCAGGATGCATTACTACTAGTCGTGATACTATCTCAATACATCGCCATTGTTCATAGTTTGCTGGAGCAAGGAATTAGTGCGTTGAATAAATTTCTTTGTTTGGTCGTCGCACCAGTCCCAGAAATCAGCCGCAAGGCCGGTACCCCCGTCATCTTTCGGCTTCAAGCTTGAGAGAAGATCCCTCCTAGGGCTCGGATGCCATCTGCCCCATGGGACGCCATACCGGCCACCGTCTTCAAGCTTAATCTCTGGGCTGAGCCAGAGCTCCGAATAAGCACCTCGTTTGGGTGGGTGCAAAAGGATTTTGACAGGTGCCTTGATAATCCAAAGAACACGATCCCATATATTAGTCACCAGGTTGCCTATATTCTGGGCAATAAATAGAATTCCATCCGCTCGGGTACGGCGATCAAATTCGGACGCGAGGAACCAATTCCCAGTGTTTGAAATTGCATACTTACGCGACGGGTCGACAGATTGATTGCCAGGGAGTAGCTCAGACAGCGGCACACCTCCCAGCGGGGTCGCCATGTCCACCATGGCTGAGGCTATGAAGATGACTCGTGTCGAAGGTCCAGGAGAGATACTAGCCGTTTGTTTTAGGACAGGAAGCAAGAGCTTGGTAAGGAGAAATGGCCCCAAGCAATTGATTCCCATGTGAGGCTCATACCCTTGAGCGGTAAGCTCATCAGATGGTGCGTAGCTAATGCCCGCGTTGTTCCATAAGACGTCGAGGCGACTCTCCCGTGCCAGAAAGGTAGAGGCACAGGCTGCCACCGAATCGAGATCATTGAGATCGAGATCGAGAGTTTGTAGATCGCCGGTGCTTTCTGGGTGAGCAGCTTGTATAGCCTTAATAGTCCGTGCTGCTTTGGTGGTAGATCGGCAGGGAAGATAAACCGTGCCTCCTTTAGCATAAAGCATATCGACCAGCGCCAGGCCGACCCCACTAGTTCCACCAGTCACGAAAAAGACTTTACCCTTTAATGAGGGTATGCTTTCCTCGGTGTAGGTAGGTTTTTGTGGGAATAGCTGAGTGAAAGTAGCTCTCATAATGGTGTCTTGAAAGACGATAGGAATCTTGGAAGTTGCCAAATGGAAGAAAACAGTGCTGGAGACCTGGTATACTTTAATGTTTCCCTCAAATAGAACGGGGACGTAGTTGATACTTATATATGTGAACACACTTTGGTTTGTTAATCTTTCTGTGGGCATTCCCTACGAACAGTCTGACGTTCAGGATTGTTAGTCCTCCTTGTCAGAAAAGAATTGGCTAAGAAAAACAATAGTCAGAATGCATCCACTAAAGCCCCCCTACGTAAACACGCAGCAGAATGACAAGAATAACGACTTATGAGATAACTACTTATACTCCTGGACCAATCATTCTAGTAGAGCCAGTGACAAGGGTTTCTCTCCTCGTTGAGATCTCCAGAAATTAGTTGTTTTGAGGATCCCATTGTCCATCAAAAACCACCACCTTTTCGCAAATTCTTTACTAACTTCCCATCCCATTGGCTCCCAAGGCACGGTTCCCCAGATTCTGAGATTTCCGTTCCGCATCTCAAGCATAAACTCATCTTCATTGATGACGGAGAGGGACTTGAGAAGCCGGTCTCTTAACGAAGCCCAGGGTAACATGTCTAAGTAGGATCGCTGTGGAACGCTTCTTTGCAGCTGAGTCGGCGCTATAGGCGAAGGCAGATTTTGAGTTGAAGCCCTTATATGGAAGCCGGGCCTTATCTGGCAGTCAAGGTCGAGACGCTGGGCGATGACGGCCAGAGCTGCACAAGCAGTCATGTCAGTCAGCACAATAAAATGACTGTCCACCATGGGCCCCTGGCACGAGAACTGGGCACAGAATGGGCTTAGCTCGGACATGTCCGCCACAGCCATACCTGACACATCCGTGGATGACTGCTGGTGACCGGGACCTGGATCAGCATCTCCTCGAGATGGGGCGCTCGCGTCCATGTTGTCAGATTTGCACTGTGCTATGGCTTGACCTCGTTTTCCAGCAAGCCTCGCGCCTGTGATTCATCATTAGCTAAATGATTTCTTCCATTGCGACAGCGATATCATTGTACATACGCCTTGCCCGTTGTGCCAGCCGGTTTTGAATCCGCTTGCGCTGGGCGGGGTCTGGTACGGCGGTCCAATCATCCGCGATGGTCTTCATAAATGGCTCCCAGTTGGATTCCATCTTAAGGGAATACACAGGTTTGAAGAAAAATTCAGTGGATGCCGATGTACAAGAGCATGACAAGTGTGGGGGACGGTTGATGGTTTGGTTCTACGGGGTGATGGAATGATAAGGCCTCCTATTATTGCTTGTCCATTTCTGACAATTTCTGACAGTGGGACTTGTCAGCTTACATAAACGAAGTGGGTGATGGCAATATGATCGAATCACCATTCAGACTAATCTATACAAGGCTAGCCCTACCAGTTTCATCCCGAGCTAGCCCTACCTTTATTCGAAGGTGGAGGCTGGGGCTACTCAATCATTGTCCTGGTTTGTCGACCGGTCGAGGCTATGTATGTCACTTAAATTAAGGAGAGTGGAGACCTTAGGCAGCCCGTCTTTTGCCAGCAAATCGCTGAACAGTCATTTGTGGCGTGACTTATCCCCACAATCCAATCAGATGCAAGGTATACACCGCAACACCAAAGAACCTCGGCGGTTTTGCCAGGGCCGTTTTGAAGAGTGAGCCCACATAAAGGCATTGTGCCCTGCTAGGACGTTGAGTGGGAATTCCTCGGCGTCGTTTGCCTTTGCCAGAGCCAAACCAGCGAGTCGTCGCCATGGAGCTCTCCCTGCTGTACTTTCTGTGTATACTTTCTCTTGCCTCAGCCTCGTTCCCCTTCAACTTTGGACTGTAAGCTGCACGGATCCTTTTCCTTTTAACTTACCCCTAACTGGTCCCAGTTCATCCTCTCCCGTCCTACTACCGCGCGCAAAAAATCCTACTAGCAAAGACGGCAACTGTGGTTCCAATTCCGAGACTAACGCGACATGCCTCACCTCCACTTTCGGTAACTGCTGCTCCGAAAAAGGATTCTGCGGCAAGACTTCAGCATACTGTTCGGAAGGCTGTCAAGCTGCCTTTGGTAGCTGCTCGACGGGGGCTGATGGGCAGCTTGTGAGCACTTCGGGGTCATGTGGCGCGACTTCCACGAGCAATATCACATGTGAAGGCAGCACATATGGAGACTGCTGCTCTGAGAAGGGATACTGTGGCAGAAATGCAACCTATTGTGGTGCCGGGTGAGTGCAAATCTAGTGTTTGTTTTGATATTGATCCGACAAGAGCGGGATTATTCTTGGCTTCTAGCCAGGCGAGCACGTAGTCAATCCAGACGGCATCGCCAGCATCAGGTTCTCCAACACTCTTTTAGATGTCGCTGACATCGAGATATCAACAGGTGCCAAAGTATGTTCGGTGCTTGTTCATCCGGTGACGAGTCCTTCCCGACAACCGCAACATCTGACAAGACTTCAACCTCGACGGCGGCGTCATCAACGAGCCTTGGTGCTATATCTATTGACGGAAACTGCGGATCCAATTCGGATATCAATGCCACCTGCAAAGACAGCACGTTTGGCGATTGCTGTTCGGCAAAGGGATACTGTGGCGGGACCTCAGGTAAGTGACCCCGCGAAAGGGGCGTGTATCTCTAACACAGTCCAACAATGCTAACTCGGCTATCTAAGATTATTGTGGCACTGGATGCCAAAGCGACTTCGGTTCCTGCGATTCGACATCCTCGTCTGCGTCCTCATCTGCGCCCTCGTCGACATCCTCGGCTGAATCCTCCTCGACAACCCCGTCCACAACCCCGTCCACAAGCTCCCTCAGCACCGGTGCCAAGGCCGGGATCGTGGTTGGATCTGTCATTGGCGGGCTCGGAGCAATAGGACTTGTCGCTTGGCTTGTGCTACGAAGGAAAAACAGAAAGTCTTCGCAGCAATTGACGGATAGCGACGCGGGGAAACCTAATGAAGAGACGAGATATGAGTTGCACGACGAGAGGACACATGAGATGCATGCGCAGAATCTGGTTGAGTTACCTGCTGATTATGGGAGGGTTGACGATCGGGCTGCGGCAGGGTATGATGGGGCATACAGAGGACATTAAACTCTGGTTCTGGATTGTAAGCTCGCTCTATAAAGTGCAATTGCTTATCTCCTAAGAGGTCATAAGCCTCCAAGCTGGTACCGACGAGGGGTCGTATCCAATTAAAATGCAACCAACAAGAGATACTTTTACCACCACCTAATCTATGCGGTGATAGAAGTACCAACAGGTCTCATTGTTACAAAACGCTACATCACAAATCGCACAACCGTACCAAGATTGCCCACCGCGATGCCTGCTTCTTGCGCTGCCGCTGATTTCACTGAAAGCGTGCCTTTTTGGGCCTTTTGCTCTGATTTGCCCTTGCCGGAAGCCCAAGCAGGCTAGGCACTCTGATTTGCAGCCACGATAGACATGATTGATATTCCTGTCTATATGTTTTTGCCGTGTTCGAGTATCTTCTATGTCTTCTTCTGCTCCTGACCGGTATCTCTTCCTTGCTTGACTTTCTTGATGATATGTGTTGAATAGGGCGTTTGAAATGCACATCCGCCAATCCTACTCAAGAATTATCAGCAGAAACGCACTGCGTTTCCTGTTTTGGACCAATCATCATCTAGCATTTTCGCCCCATATTTCTCCGATGGAAACGCACTGCGTTTCTTGTACCGCACTCGTGAAATTAGAAAACCTAAAACACGAAACGCGTCGCGTTTCCGTCGGCTGACCCTATTCCTGTATTCTCTTTGCAGTCTACCCAACCGATGTACTTAGAGTTTATCGCTTGCAGGGATTAAACCTTCCCCCAATGAAGAATCATAAAATTAATACCAGTTGGCTCGAGCCGAGGGGGGGCCACTAAGCAAGCTTAACAGCTAGATAGAGACGAATTACAAAAACGAGAATAATGGGTAAAGTCTGGTAAAATAGGTTATCGTACCACAAACTGATGAATGTAGTACACAGTGGCTATCATCGGCGGTGGGTTGCCGGCCTGTGGCCTTCACCTGATGTTAGCAACAGCGAGGGAACCGTTTTGTTGCCGCAGACAAGGCAGGGATATCTTGATCGGGGCGAGGCCGGTCGGTAGGGCCTTGATGTTTCCGACCTCTAACCAGGAAGGCACCTAGCCTCAGTCATACTCAATGTCTCCGTACAAGATTCCGGCTAGCCACCCTCGATGCGTTTTATAATCGAACTTTTGCTCAACTCACGCTAATGAAAATTACCAAGCCCTTGAGCTCCAATCCTGGCCGGAGCAAGACTGAATGCTAATGCCATGCTTCTGAACCATCCCTGTGATTGACTTGTGGCTGCAGCCGCATGGTCGGAAATTAAAATTTTGCGCCGGCTGGCATTGAGTCTAGCCTTGGTTGTACTCCATCGCAGCCGATTGAATTATTTCAGTTGAATCGCAAGTCGCATGCCAACCATTCATCAATATCGAAACATGACTGTACCTGTTGTTAAGTCATTCGCATTGCTATCGCACCGGCTAGTAGTCCTGAACAAAGAGCCACCGCTTCGAGCATACCTTCATTGTCATGTTTCGACCTCAAGCTGGTCGAATCTCTGCAGAGTCTACATTTCGCCGGCAATTCGGGACAGTACGTGCCTTTAAGGCAATTGCTTAGATCTTTAACACTTGCCTTCTGAGATATGGCAGTTGCAAGGTTGTCATTGCATTTACTTACGTCGGTGCTTCAAAGTATCCTCCTTACAGACATGAACTAAAACTACCCTACGTTTGATGCCACTGGGAGGCTCTGTCACCTACGGCGTCAGGTCGTCTACTGGTAACGGGTACAGGGCAATTCTTTGTGATTTGCTAATTTCACATTACTATGATGTCCACTTTGTAGGCTTGCGCAAGCTAGGCACCATGGCCAACAGCGACAATGAAGAATGCCGTGGGTATAGACTCAACCAAATCAAGAACCAGGCCAAGAGGTTTGGCTGAAACGCTGTACCCCAGTGCCTTCGCAATCAACGCCCGATCCAACGACTGCATCCAAGACTACCAGCTTAACCGCTCCCAAGGGCGCATGGGCAGTATGCTCGAATACTTGTGACGATCATCACCCGCGTCAAAGGCCATTCTTAGCAAAAGCATACCACTCCGGACCTCACTATAACGGAGCTAGCCTCAAGGCGTTCCGGCTCTGACATGTGCGGTAAAAGAGCGCCTCCGAATTCTTGTGATCCCACATAACCATCTCAAATTCTGCAACTAGATTGACTAACTTGTTAGTAGCAAAGTCCAACTTCATACTACACACGACATCCATAGTTCCTTTAGATCATAGGCCTGAGATACCTCGGTGCTGCCGACTTCGCTTGAGGATGGAAACATTTTAACTTAGCTTTCGACTCTCACACAAACCAAGTGAAGCCGATGAAGCTCCCATCATAGGATCGCAGGCACCTGTCGGGTCAGTTGAGAACATCACTACCGGAACACAAGTTCAGATGTAGTTACTAGCCAGGATTTGGAAATGCCACGACTGAACTCATAGAGCAATCTCGGGCTGAGTTTATAATTTTTGATTAATCCGCTAGGGTCACGAATCAGTGCGATTCTGGTATCAGCAACATGTCCCACTGGTGTTGCCATTGGTACTTTCATGAACCTGACCATTGAGATCCCCACTCATCTCTCCATCTATGTGCTCGTTGGGGCCAGCGATCAGTATCTTCATGGCTTTGCCTGCCTTGACCTTCTTGAATGCGTCTTCCGCATTCTTGAAACTCACGATACCCGTGATAAGCTTCTTCACGTCCACGCTACCGTTGGCTACCAGCTGAATGGCAAGCTTATAATCTCCGGGCCCGTATCGGAAGCTACCTCTGGCCGTAATCTCCTTCTGGCACATGGCCATGATAGGGAACGTGATATCTGACTTGCCCATACCTCCCTGGACGTAAGAACCGCCCATTCTAAGTGCGTGTATACTCATCTGGATGGATGGCTCCGCTCCACTGGCATCGATAACGACATCCGCCCCCTGATCTAGGTCACATTGCTCGAGCAGAGCTGCCGCATTATCCTCGGGTGGTATCCGTTGCGACAGGTAAGTATGCGTTGAGGCCATACCTTTGGCGAAATCAAGCTTCGACTGGATAATATCAACGCTTATGACCTTGACGGCGCCAAAAGACTTGGCAACCGCTGCACACAACAGCCCAACCGGGCCGGCTCCCATCACGATAACAGACACTCCGGGTGTGATTTGTGCTTGCTTAGCGATGTGTACCGCGACTGCAAGAGGCTCGATCAACGCACCCTGCTGGAGCGTCATGCAATCTGGTAGCTTGTAGCAAAAGTCGGAGGGGGCAGTCCAAAAGCCTGTAAGAGTGCCGTTATATGGAGGTGTCGCAGCAAATACCATCTCTGGGCAGAGGTTATATTGACCTGCGCGACAATTACCACATCGACGGCAGGGATATCCTGGTTCGAGGGCGACTTTATCGCCAGGCTTGAGGGATGTTACAGAGCTGCCGATCTGGACGATAGTGCCGGCGGATTCGTGGCCCAGGACCATGGGCTCTCTGACAACAAATTGGCCAATCTGACCGTGTTCCCAGTAGTGCACATCGGACCCGCAGATTCCAGTATAGTTGACTGCGATCAGGACATCGTGAGGAGATGATATCTCTGGGACTGGCCGTTCAGCGAAGCAGACATCGTGTGGTTTATTCAGAACAAATGAGAGGTTCTTTTAAATTGCACGTCAGCCGTATTCCGGGAAGGGAACATAGCAAAAAAAAAAAAAAAAAACAAACAGCCAAGGAGAAAAATTACTCATAACCGAGCAATGAGGGGCTTACACTGGCTTCCTTTGATGACATGACGGGCTTCTTCTTTCCAGAAGGAGGGCTGGTCTCACTACTACTTGTGTCGTCGTCTTGTTCGGCTTTTAGGGTCCCTAATGTGCTGGGCGCTGGGTAAGTGATTGGGAGATCTAAGTTGTGGAAAAGAGTCCCGGAGTTATTCTCGGAACAGTGCAAACGAAAGAGAGGGAATCAAGTTTTAATTCAGATTGCAAAGGAAATTCATGCGCCTTTCGAACCATCGCGACCACACAGATACTACGCTTAATGAACGCTCACCCCCTATTTGGACCAGCATTGTTCCGGTTCCTCCAGGTCCGGAACCGTTGTCTGTCTGGGCCATGATCGCCTCGGAACACAGCGAGTTATTGTGGAGTACAAACGATACTTGCCACTGTAATCTCTGTCTACGAGTCATGCAAAGTGGGTTCGAGTGGGATTGACGGTTCGGTCGGATTAGGTCTGGAGTGCGACCACACAGCCTTTTCTTTCTGTCATGGTACAGGCCCAGGTGAGCATCTCGCGTGGTATACAGAAAGTTGCGGAAAAAAAAAATATACAATATAAAAAGGCTTTTTCTTGTCATTGCGCAGCCTTTGTATCGAGCCGATTGGGGCCCTGACACACACACATACACACAAACACCACTACAAGCTCGATTTCCCCCTTTTCCCCATGATCACCGTAGGTCTAGAGCCCGGTGGATCCCCAAGCGGAGCCGGAAGCTAGACTATTGTAAGCTAGACTTTGTTGATTAGTTCCACTGAGGAATGCGTGCAATAGGTCAAGGGCTATTCCCCTCAGGTAATAATGACGACCCCCGCAAAGTTTTATGGGAAGATGAGTGACTGGTTCATAAAGACGATAAGATGTTCCGGTGCCGATGAAAAAAAGCCGACAGTTAGCGGCCTTGAACGAACGCCCAGTAGTCATGATATTCCCACATCTAAAGCATTCGTGGCCCATCCGTACGCAAACCATTCGAAAGGCATCCTTTACTTTTGTTTATCCTTCTACCACTAAGCCGGTTTGCATCAGATTCGGTTATTTTCTCACGCTGTTATTAGATAGCGGCTGACTAGGTGGGAAATGTCTGCGTCGGAGGAATCGCTGAGATCCGGAGGCCCATCCACAGGCCGCCGGATGCCTACGAGGGTGAACAACGCCTGCCAACGATGCCGCCGGAATAAGAGTCGAGTGACGTAACACCCCTTCTCGTTGCTGTATTGCCAGCAGCAGAGCAGAGGACTGGATGCTGACCGGCCTTGTAGTGCGATGCCTTCCGGCCATGCTCACTCTGTGCACGCGCAAATGTGCCCTGCGAGCCGGCCTTGCTTGAGAAGCCAGCGAGAAGCAAGGCTGGACATGTCGGTGATCGCAAAGGGGTGAACTCTCGCAGGTAAGCAGTCTGACACCGCGGTTCGTAAATGGAACCACTCGATTGCTAACACACTCCATCTCTGTCATACAGACGGTCGCGGCCGCATACCAATAGCAGTGACGATGGTCCCAACTTGTCGGTGCCTTCGGCGAGGCGGCCCTCGTTGTCTCCGGGAGACCGCATGAATCTCGGTATGGAAGTGGAAGAACCACGGCCGGCAGCCTCGCAAGATGCCACAACGGAAGCAACGCATGTGCCGATCGGTCGACGTAGCTCCTGGTTGCCTGTAGACTATGGCGAGTCTGAGTCGGCTATGGGTATTGCGCGCAAGGTAGGAGCTCCGACTGTCGCTGCTTTCTGCCAAAAATCAACTGCCAACACAACAATAGATATATAGACTTGCAAGCCAAACTATTGATGACCACTCGACCTCAGCTATTCCAGATGGAGGATATGGAACTCGGACGCCTCAGAAACGGGCTGGCGATCGGCGTATACCAATATCGGCCATCTTGGGCAGCAGATTTCCGGACCAAGAGGCCATCTGCTCTTTACTAGAGAGCTTTTTCGAGTCAGTGCACTGGTTCTCACTCGTCATCTTCGAACCAAAATTCCGCCAGCGCCTCCAGTCCATCCAGGACGGCTACGCTCATTCAGCCGAGACGCCATTTCTAACCCTGCTTTCCATGATCTTGTGCATGGCAGCATGGTACCGTTCACAAACGGGCCTTCAAAAATCCAGAGACGGTCAGGAATGGCGTCTCTGGAGTGATGATTTGCTCAAAATAGTCGAGTCGCGGCTGGTCCAGATTTTGGACCAGCAGTCGATCGAGGCCGTGCAGACTTGCATCCTACTGGGATCCCATCATGTCTACCATGGGCGGCCGAGTCTGTCCTTTGCACTTCTAGGTGCTACCATAAAGATTTCCCATGCCATGGGTTTGCATCGAGGCCATACGCGCGGGAGCCCTGGTGATATCCAGGAGCGCAAGAGAGTATGGTGGACTATCTACACATGGGACAGGTACGTACAATGATGCAAGGGTGGCTCTCCTCTAACTGCCCGAGTTTTGGGGAAAATACTAACCAGCCAGATTTGCTTCGATATCCTACGGGCGGCCCTTGAGTATCAACGACAAAGACTGCAACGTGGAGATGCCAGCCGAGTTTTCCGAGTCTCCATACTTTACTCAGCAATCGTTGCAGCAGGGTCTACCAGGGATCGTGTACTCATCCTATCAGACGCAGCTGAGCAGGTTATACGTTCTCGCTTCTCCTGCCCTCAAGACCATATTCGGCTCGTTATCGGCGCGGTCCGCCCAACCAGACTTGGAGTTCAAGTACGCCTCGCTCATTAGCGAGGTCTCGCACAAACTCGTTGTCTGGCGCCGCCAATTACCTCAGCACCTGTCGCTGGATCTCACCAAAGATGTCGACCTTGGCAACTCCGACCGAAGTTATCGTGCACACGCATTGCAGTCGCTTTCCCTTCAGCTTACCTTTGACAACCTACTCATCGTGCTTCACCGACCTTTTCTAGCTCGTCAGGCCGAGCACCTCTCCACCACGGTTTTGACGCCAGGCACCAACGCTGCCCAGCATAGTTCGCCATTTACGCCGACACAATCGCCTACCCTGACACACGGCGCCGAGAGCATCCTGACCCAGGACCAACCATCACCGGGCCGGGAGAAGAAGGCGAGTTCCGAGTACTGGTGGAGCGCCGCTGTCAGGACCGCCAGTGTCACCGAGCTACCTCAGCTAGCCCAGCTCGCCACAAACAGCCATCTTGTTGCCTTCATGGCCATGAACCTGTTTCACTCGGCTATAGTTTTGGTCCTGGTCGCCCTCCTGAACCCTCTCTCCGATTCCACACAAGGTGTGAAGCGAACAATCACCCGGGTGTTCCGATTGCAGGAGCTATTGGGTCAGCGTTCAGCGCTATCAAGCCAGAGCAGCGTCGTCCTCAGGAATCTCATCAGTCTTCTGCTGCGACGAGAGGGCGAGGCCATGCTCGGGCCCGTAGAGGTGGCGACCATATCGGTCAGCTCTCAAATGGAACAGGGTTCCGGTGCCGTGGAAGACTCGGCATTTATGTCGGTCCATGACACTCTTCGTCTCCCTCTGGAGGCTACCCTTACTACCTCACACCAGGGGACGGAGGGGCAACCCTGTCCAAGATTGAACCTGGCTCAACGCTTAAACGAGAGTTTGGCGTCCGTACAACGAGGTGAGACCTGCAGTACCCTCTTCCCCAAATTAGGGGTCGATAAAATCCCGACGTGACTAGCCTCACTCACGCTTTACCTAGTCTTTCCCTCGATCCCAACCGACATGTCCCTGCCCGACCCGAACCTAGTCCCCGTGGATGACGGAGATGCTCGAGACAACTCTTTGCCACTAACACAGCACGACATGTCTCAGATGCCGTTTGAACAGCCAGCTAGTTACCAAGATCCCGGAAGTCTGGGGAATCAGGTAGACTCGCTAGATTATGGAAACAGTCTTTTTTGGTTGTGGAACTCCACCTGGAGTGCAGATCCTGCGTTATAGCTTGGGGGCCAAATACAACCCGCCAGGGTCAGGGAAGGCAATTTCCGCATTTTCCCCAGTATCTTTGCTGCAACGGAATTTCATTATCAATTCTGATTCGTTCTCTGCGCCTATGAGATGGCCACACGGCAGTACTGTATCAAATATGGTCAGAGGGGGACCGCATCTCCCGTACCCCGCCCTACATGACCCCGGTTATGACGACAGTACAAGCGAGGTACGGAAAGTCAGTTCAGTAAAGCAATTTCGGTGAAAACACAATACAAATTGTTCTAAACTTATTAATGAATTCCCCGCCAATTCTAGAAGCGTTACATATTATCATTACCCATAATAAAGGTAGCTTTATTAAAGAAGATAATAGTCGCCATATACAACCAAATGATCCGACTCGGATAGCTGTTTTTCTGGCGGAAACAGACTGCGGCACCAAATTTGAGACTTTCCCCCTTAAAACACGCAGCTTTCGCATCAGCATACTATCCAACACCACTGCAGCTATTCCAGCTGTTTCTTCCTATCCCCCTTATCGAAAAATAGGTTCAATACACCAAGATCTGGATCACGTCGCTTAAAGAAAACAGCGTTGTATATAGCCGGAAGCACCTACTGAAAAGAACGGCAAGTCTAAGAAAATGGGAAGGAACGTTAGTTTTCATAATAGAAATTAGGTCAGCATTTTTATTGGACCAACCCCGCTATCAATACGGGAATGGAGCCTTGTGGTCACTGAAGAGTTCATACTGGACGTGGAACGCGGCTATTGTGGCGTTTTGTCCGAACAGAAAAACAAATAAATGTAGAAAAAAAGAAAACGATAAGAAAAAGAACCCCAGTTTACTCCAACTGAAGCGGGGGGACCTAGAATATCATTCTTCTATGGGTCAAGAAAGACTCAGTGAGCTCATGATGCGTGGTCCTAGCATTCGGTCTCTCGTCATTGCCGGTCATGGTCATGGATGACATGCCAGATCCGCCGGGCCGAAGAACGGTTGGAGTAGCCGTAGAGGTGCTAGCTTTCCCTCTACGGTTCCGACGGCTCAAGCCGGTTCCGTAGCATTAAGGTCCTTGCGCCCACATCACTCACATACCGACCCAACCTTGGAGGCGGGGAACCGAACCTGGTCCTGGCTTACCCTCACGAGTCAGCGAGCCATGCGAGCAAGCTGTGTGGATGCGGATGCTCACTAGAGCATTCACTAGCCTAATTTCAACCAGTCTGGGGGATCCCCACTCTTTAGGCGTTTGGGGTAGCAATCGGTTCTTCCAGGCTCAGAAAGTAAAAATTTTGTTATTTCGTGTATAAAAAGTCTGGGACCCCGGATTCAAAATGTAAATAACCTTCTCCATACCCCGGACTACAACAGATAAAGTCAAAGACTAGGACAAAGACGGCGAAGGAGCTACTTTACCCCTTCAAGCCTCTGGTTATAGATCGTCAGTATGGACAAGCCTGAGCAGCCTACCATGATGGAGTCCATCCCACCATCTGGAGAGAATGACAATCTCCCCGTTATCAAGCAGTCATGGCTCGAGGCCAAGCTCAAGCCCAAGGCCATTCACCATCGTTATCCATTTAGGGGAAAGCCTCTCCTCTGGATGACCTGTGCTTTTGGCAGCTTGGGCGACGCTCTGTTTGGTTATGATCAGGGTATGTTTTTTTTATATCACCGAAGACCCGTTCGTCGGATGTTCCGCGTGCGGCCTCTAATATTAACTCTTCGCAGGTATCGTCGCTGGCCTTTTAGTCAACCCCGTCTTCGTTTCGCGATTCTTCGGGGATTTTGGAGGTGCTGATGGCAGCAGCGACAACGTCAACCCCAATATCACGGGCATTCTTGTCGCTTGTCTCCAGGTCTCTGCCGCCATCGGCTCTCTCATTGCAGGCAGTCTTGGAGATATGATTGGAAGAAAAAAGTGCGTTCGACTTGGCGGCTTCATCTACTTTGTAACCGCCTTCATCCAAGCCTTCGCTCCTGATTTCAAAACATTTGTCATTGGTCGTACTCTGCAGGGTCTGGGCGTAGGCTTTCTTTCCATGACTGTTCCGGTTATTCAAACTGAGATTGCTTCGCCGCACCGCCGAGGTCTCATGGTAGGCATCGAGTACACGTTTCTTATTGGTGGATATGCACTCTCGACTTGGGTTGATTATGGCTTCTACTACCTCATCCCCAAGCACGAGTCCTGGCAAGGCCCTTACTTCATCCAGATGGGTCTTGCCTTCATTCTCTTTGCCATGTCTTTCATCCTCCCTGAAACCCCTCGCTGGCTGGCCCGCAACGGCTTTACCCAGGAGTGTCTCCAGACGGTCGCTGATCTCCATACACCCGACGGCGACACCAATGCCGAGCACGTCCAGCACGTTATGCTTGAGATCAAGGAGGCTGTACGTTACGAGGCCACTCTGGGCCAGTCGACATGGCTAGAGATGTTCACACGCTACCGTAAGCGAACCATTGTCGGTATCACGGCACAGATGTTCGCTCAGCTGAACGGTATCAACGTCATCTCATTCTACTTACCCACCACGCTCGCCAGTGCCGGCCTTAGCGTTGAGAAGTCCTTGCTTTACACAGCCGCCAACTCGATCCCGTACGTTGCCGCTACCATCCTCACCTGGTGGTTGGCCGACAGATGGGGAAGGCGTCCTTTGCTGATCCTCGGTGGTAAGTCCAATACGCTCATTCCCCGATACGCTGGCACTCGCGGCAAGTCACTGATACGTTGAATCATCAGGTACTCTCATGGCAATCGCGCTCTGCATTGTCTGCGCCTTTACCGAAGCGAACATTAAGAATCCTAGCGTGCGTGCCCACGGCATCTATGCTTTCATCATGATCTACAATGTCATCTACGGTTTCACCTGGGGCCCCATCCCGTGGCTGCTGCCCGCCGAGATCTTCCCCCTTCGAGCCCGCAGCAAGGGCATGGCCTTGGCTACCTGCTCCAACTGGGCGTTTAACTTTGTCATTGGCATGTCAGCCCCAGACGCCTTTGCCGGGATTGGTGGCTACTACTATGTTATCATCGCGGGCTTCTGTCTCTTCTCTGCCGGACTGGTGTCGTTCTATTACGTTGAGACGTCAAACCATACCCTTGAGGAGATTGCTCTGGCTTTTGGAGATAAGGCATTTGCGCACGATGACGATCAGATCGTTAGCGCTGCTCATCTCGCTCCCGGCCAGACTTCAAGGAAGGCATCGATGGCGTAGACCGGTTGTTGAGGTGTTCATGGGGTACAATATAAGGGAAGAATGTTATCACAGCCCAAGGCCGTAGCATAAAGGCGCGTGAGCAATGGAAAGACATGGTCTAACTATCATGGACTGTAGGATACAGACTTGGATTGCTATAGCATAGAGAGAACACCATTTATTTTACGTTACTGGTTAGGCCTTGGTCATGAATGCCTATGCTGAAGAAAAAGAATTCTCGCTAAGCCGACTCGTTAGATATAGGCTTTATGCTCATGTCCCTGGTCATATCGTTTGTAGAGTTTGAAACATTGTGCCCATCGGTAGTTGGACGCAACCTACATCTTGGTGTAGCTTGAAAGCCCGCGCTATGGCCAAATATTTGTGAGTCGAAAGCTTAGTCTACTTATCTCTATACAGAGTTAATAACGGCCAAGAAGCGAGTACGCGCATGATCCCGCATCAAGTTTTCAAAAATATAAGCCCAAGTTGGATGAAGCCACAAAGTATAGCCTCGGGAAAATCAATTCCTGACATTCTGATCAACTGGTCCCGAAACTAACCCTTATGTTGACTACAAATTATCGACATATTGGCAGAAAAGGGTTTCCCACCGGACAACCGAAGTATACCTCAGAAAAACCCAAGGTGTTGCTAACATAACAAGGGCAGCAAACCTCAATACTGAGCATGCCCATGCAACCCCGAGACTACCATACATGGAGGCTACTGCAAAAGGAATGCGGACTGCCGCCATGGCTATAGTAGAGTATACTGCAGCATGAGCGGATGCATAAAACTGCCTATATGCATCTATAAGGTAGTTCGACGTAGAGATGAAAATATGGAAGTATCCCGCCCCAAAACAAATGCCCGACAACTTCGGCACAGTGAGGCTAATCGAGGACGACACAGTCCAGCCTTCCTTGATGGCAGCTGTAAACATCTGTAAACCGCGTGGTAATGTGCTGATCAACTTACACCTGAAAATGCTAGGGTAAGCTTGAAAGAATAAGTAGGGGATAACCATCTCTACAGTAGAATTACCAACTGGCCTTTCGACTAATCGTATTACTTATTCCCAACCCTGAGTAATACGAAGTAGGTAATAGGGCCCAACTTAAGAGCAGGGACATGTCACCGCTAGCGGCTGCTTGAGAGGCTAGGTACAAAATAACATGTGGCTCTGGCGTCCGACATTCTACAACACTTGTTCAAGATCGCAAGATGAACAGACGCGACGGTATGATTAGCATTTCATAATGAGTCGTGCAGATACATCATACCGGAAGCCATCCAGTCAAGAAATATCCACTAGCGCAATTTAACCAGAAACTTATGGACGCGTAATTACAAAGCCACTAAATAGTGATAGCTTGAGGAAAACCATCTCAAAGCTAAACGGGTCGTATATTATTGTAAACTTCGCCACCTACTGCCACCGAGATATTTATGCAGCAACTCTTGAATGCCATGCCCCAGATCCGTGAACCATCCTTTCGAGGCCTGATTCGACCGATCATGACCTCCTCATGAACAATGATGTTGGGGAAATTGCTACCTACTTACGCAAATTGTGGCCGTGGGCACCAAGGGTTTAGAACCATAGCAATCCTTGATAGGCGCGCACGTGTCGGCTCTATGGACCATGGATGACCCGGAAACAAGGCATTGCAGAAAAACTGTGTACCAAGCGTTTTTGGAGAATTCTGCAGATTCCTCAGCTAAGGGACTAGTTTCAAACGATTGTGCTTAAGCCTCCTATGGGCACAGGAACTCGGGTACGTTGCCAGCTCGAGTAAAAAGGCCAGGTCTTTTCCCCCGGTCATCATTATTCGCCCAAGGAGAGACCAAAGATGTGTTGCAATCTGCCCATAGAAGGGCCGGGTCAATCATGGTGTTTGTCAAACAATCTATGTCGTATCTTTTGACGGAGTATCAAAAAAAGGTAGTATAGCTTACTAGTTGCTCCAGTATTGGTAGAAACACCCCAGGATACTCGGCTGGTATGAGGCTACCCTCGGGCCCTAATGCGCTATTAGCGAAACCGGCAATAGTAATATATTGGATTGTGACCCTGTATTACGAAGCCTCTGATAGATTGATATGCTGACCTTGATCAGAGGGGGCGCGAGATGATATAAAACCCCTCTCGAGAAAAGAGGGGGACCGGAGGTATGCTTGATCAATACAATCATCATCTTTTGTTCTCCACACCGGATTGATCCTTATCAGCTTAATCGAATGTGCCGTACGCTATCCATCATAATACTAAGCTGAAATATAAATGGAACGCTGTGAATTTATACGCGCTAGTCATGGGTTAAAATAATTAGCTATCAGCAGCTTGCATAACACTGCCACTCATGGTGGAGTAATTTCGGCTCTACTCGAGCCCAATCGCCAGGGATTTATTGTTGGACTAGGCACAGCCAACCTTAGTCTAAATGCCGTTACGTCTGGACTGGGAGCCCTTGCTGTCATTTGCTCTTCATCCCTTGTCTTTGACAATGGAACGGCCCAACTTCGACTCAACCGTTCATAATCACCCATCTTGGCATGCTAGGGGGTATTGATGGACACGCGGCATCGGTCCTACAGAGCATAGCCTCTATTTTTCATGATAACCATGACTTAGACCAACAGAATCGCAGTGGCTATAAGATTGCCGACCAACCGCCTGGAATAGCGACGTTTCACCATGTTCACTACATCCGCTCTTACAAGTCCACCACTTTTTGTTCAGCCCATACGAACACCAACAGCATAGCGCTATCAAAATGTATGGAGGCCGCACCGCCGTCCTCAGCGTCATGACGCTCGTCAACGCCATGGCCGCCACAGCCCAGAATCTGTCGTTTGGGGCCGACAACTTCTACCGTAACGAGAGCGTCCAAATCCAGCCAATCACTTTCCCTACCCAGTACCGCACCAACATCGCGGGCAACCTCTTCTACCCACGCAATCTAAGCCGCAGTGTCGAGACTCCTGCCATCGTCGTCGGCCACCCTATGGGTGCCGTCAAGGAGCAGAGCGCCAATCTTTATGCCACCAAGCTTGCCGAGCAGGGTTTCATCACTATCTCTATTGACCTCCCCCACTGGGGCGGCAGCGACGGCGAACCTCGCAACGCCGTTTCGGCCGAATACTATGCAGAGGCGTTCAGCGCCGCGGTAGATTACCTCGGCCTCCAGGAATTTGTTGACCGTGAGCGCATCGGTGGTGTTGGTATCTGCGGCAGCGGCTCTTTTATCATTAGCGCTGCAAAGATCGATTCCCGTCTTAAGGCTATTGCCACTGCGAGCATGTACGACATGGGAGCCGTCACCCGTAACGGCCTCCGAAGGTCGCAGACCCTGGCCCAGCGCAAGGAGCTCATCAACGCCGCCGCCGCACAGCGCTGGAACGAGTCCGAGGGCGCGGAGCCCGAGTTGATCGGCGGCACTGTGGACAGGCGCGAGGACGCTACGGATGCTATTCAGCAAGAGTTCTACGACTTCTACCGCACTACTCGCGGTGAGGTCACACCCCCAGGTGCTTTTCCTAATACTACAACTCACCCGACGCGCTCAAGCCAAGTCAAGTTCCTCAACTTTTACCCCTTCAATGACATCAACACTATCGCGCCTAGACCCCTGCTCTTCGTCTCCGGTGACCAGGCCCACTCTCGCGAATTCAGCGAGGAGGCCTATAGGCTTGCATCTGAGCCCAAGGAGCTCATCTGGGTCCCTGGTGCTGGCCACGTCGATCTCTACGATCGTGTGGAACTCATTCCCTTTGACAGGCTGACCCGCTTTTTTAAGCAAAACCTGTAAAATGACCTTGTGAGGTGGGCTTGGCCCATAGAGGCTTATCTGATCATGGATAGCCTTATGGCTTCCAGGTGCGCCCGTTTCAATAGCATAAAACCTTGCATACGCATCTGATTCTACTGTTCCTACCTTAGGGATACTTTTATTAGGCTTGTTATATATATACGCTATTTCTACGTTTTAAGAAGCAGGCATCCTTCTGTGGCTCGATATGTTTGTAGCGATTCTGCAGATATTGAGACTATCCAAGTTGGTATAGATGTGGTAGGATCCAAAGCATATGACAATTTTGAGGAATATTATGGTTACTTTGACTTGGCCCAACCCCATCAGTAGGACATCCGCATTAACCCTCGAAGGGATAACCAAATAACCACCAGAATACGTGAGCCTCAAGTTCTCTTGTCTATCCCGGCAGGGGCTGGATACCGTCAAGCACAAGTAGAAGGAAGAAACACGGGTATTTTAAGCGAGCTTGAGAGCCAAGCGTGGATGGCATGCTCTGCTCTGCATTGGTTGCATTAACGCAGCCTTACAACAGGAGGTTGTGGTACTTGAAGTGTATTGGTGTAGTTGACCATTGATCAATCGCACCTTTGGTAGATACCCTGATATTGGCGATGGTGGTGCCGTGGGAGACACAGAGACGGATCTATCCGCGCATGATACTGCGCCCTGTTACGGTATCCGATAATGCACCTTTAAGTGACCTGCAGCTGTCTGAGCATCGGAAGTAGACATAAATGTTTATGCTTAGTCCTGTAATCGAGATTCGGTCAGAACACATTGTCAGGAGAATCGATGCTCTCCCTTGAAAAGACGCCTATGCTTCGGTCAAGCTGACCGAAGGGAGACACTGGCGTTCCGACGCCGACGTCATGAGCCCCACCTATAACACGGTGTTAGCAGGTCGCAGGCAGTTGCGGAGCTGTCATCTGGCTCAAGACAGCCGGTTCGATTTGTAAGGTGGGGGTTTCCGGTATGGATCATGTACTTGCGGATGCTGGAAACCGGGCCATCAAGATGGTGCTGACGACGTATGTCAGAGACATGGCCATGTTATCATAGATAATGACTTTCCGATGGCCAACTTTAACATCGACTACGAGTATGATAGTAAATTCGTTTACCAGTCCTACGACGGAGTTGATGGCTTGAATCGTGATGTATCGACGCCACCGCTTCATCGTGTCCTTAGAGATCCATCCAATTCACAAGAAGGATTTGGGGTCTCGTACGAAGATTGTGACGAAGAGCCGTGCACCATCGCAGTCCTGAAGCACACTGTGAATGAGATACCGAAGACAAACAGCTTCTATGTCCGCAAGCTTTTCGATCAAAACTTGGGTTCAAAAACAGCGCCCATCAGTGCTACTGGTGGAGATGTTGGTCCTGTTTACTGGTCTGCGACCAAGACTACATGTGAAAGTTTTCTCAAATTAGTTAACTATAACTCCGAAAGTGGCTCTGACAAAGCTGTTAAGGTAACGGTTAAGGATTCCAAAGCAACTATAGCTACCCTCACTGTACTGCCTGCGCCTAGCTCCTCCAGCGTCAACAACTTTTCTAGTGGCGGAGGGGAAACTAGGTCAATTACGACGATATCGCCGAAAGCAGGGAATGGTGTGTTTTCCATGGCCTTCTCCAAGTCTTATAAAATAGTTATCCTTAAGATTTGAGATGTCTCCTTCTCGGCTTTTAAGCGGTCGAGGTAAAAGGATCAGCCCGGAAAGGTATTACTGACGGTTGTCTTTAAGGGTAGTGAAAGTATATCATGCCGTCTTCGATAAAATACCCCCCCCCCCCGCCGTCTTAGATATAAATTCCAATATTATACTCGTACAGCTATATCATGGCGGGAGCTATATGGCTAAGAAATGTCCACTAAGGCGATTTAACAAGAAACATCTAAATGCGCTGTCATGAAGTAACTGAATCGTGATATCTTGATAAATATCCCAAAGCCAAACCGACCGGATGTAACGGACACCTGTTCCATTACGCTATAAGGCAGAAGATTGGGCATTGACGTCCATCGTAGCGATCAATCAGATGCAACAGCTGCCTATAAAGCTTCTGTCACGGGTACTACTCGTTACAAGTCCAGCATTATTATAGCATAACCTTCTCCAAAAAGCGGCAATGTATAAAAAACGATAATAATAATCATAGAGCCCAGCCCAACCTGGTCTAACTAACCTGTCACTGGGTCTTCCGGGGGATATCAAGTACATGAAACCCACATTCACTTGGTCTAGCTACTGATAGCCTCTCAGCTTTTAATCAGAACCAGACTATCACAATGTTCCGAACATGCGCTACTTATTATCATCCAACGTCACACCGATAATTTGACAGACCAGGTGCCGCTTACACACTGACAGCATAAATCCTACGGCCAGGTTTACGCGGTTAGAAACCTGATCGTTACATAGTGAGTGCGCTAGGCCTAAGAGAAGCAATTCGCGGCTATTAAAGAATGGTAAACTTGAAGTGTTAGAACAGTAGAGGGATCACCAGTAATAACATTTGACCCCGGAATACAGAGTAGTTAGCTAAGAGAAAAAGGGAAGATTGGTACCAGCCGCTGTTGGTCGTAGGCTATCCTCTACCTCCCTAGTGAAGCAGTGTGATAGGTCGGCGGGAGGCTCTCCATTGAATATAAAGTGGTGGCAGTTACCAATCTGGAGATTCTAGTTGAACACTGTAAGCTAACGTATGGTCCATCGTAGCCGACAACTTTATCCCCGGATTGCATTCCTGTAAAGTCGCATCCCTTTCCCGGTCCGCCCATTTTCAGTACCCCAGGTATCGAACCCTGTGCTTACAACTCTTGCGGCCTTAGTACCTCTGCACGTATATCAGGCATAAAAAGACCAAAGCAGGCCAGCCGTAGCTGCTCATATTGATGCTGCTGCTGGCTCGGTTACTTGAAGGTGTCGGGTTGCTCGCACTGCTGTCTTCTGTCGCAAACTCAACATCAATCTGACCTTCTCCAACAGCCGCAACTAGCCCGTCAAAGTCCTCAATAGCCCCTATTCTTGTGTACGTGTAATTGGTCGAGTAATCCTCGTACCACAGCACGAGAGTGCGTGATCCATAAAGCATTAGATCGCCAGCACTGATGGAGCCGGGGTCGGTTGATGCGGTTGGAAGCGCTGTAGGTAAGTCGGCATGTTTTTCATTGCCGTTGAGGTCGGACATTCGCAGGTTCAGGGGGAGGAGAGAGCGAAAGGTGGATGCGGTGGGGTTGTCGAAGACCGAAGCGGTAAATACAGATGACTCGATCGTCAGTTGAAGGTCTCCGGCGGAGCTGTTGTTTGCGGACATCTTGGCTCGTTCCTGCTCTTGATTAAGAACCAAATGACCTCTGAGCTGGAGTAAGCTGTTGTGCCCAAAGGGTTTCCAGTTTTTAGCAATGCTAAAAGCAGAACAACGGGATAATACGTGGTACTTCGGGATAAGGAAATTGAAGTGGCTCTAGCCCGGAATACCCCACACCCTTTCCCTTGTCTAAGAGCTAACAAATCGGCTTGCGAAGCTATGTTGCACCGTCTGCTAGATCCGCGCTTGGTAGGTGCTTTGTTTAGGCTTGTCTTAGCAGAAACTGACTGACTGGCATTCGGCTTCTTGGCAGTCTCGCCATCAGCCGACGGCTCCTGCGCCCCGACTGCGTGGGCTGCGTGGCACTCCAGGTAACACCTAATCCCGCTCATCCCATAATGCTGACTGTCAGCTAATCCGCGTCGTGCCAGTAAAACATACTCGTGGACGTCTTGTTTGTTTTAGGTATAGAACCTAACTGCACTGTCTGGTCTGTTGGGCCGAGTTGTCATGAAGCCTCTTTGACGTTAACATAATGCCATTGTCCACAGTCAGCTGAACATCGCCACTAATCTTGGTTAGATGTGGGCTTTTTTCCGCCAATTGTTTATGGAAGCCTGCTCCTCAAAGTGGCTCCTGGCCATATCCACTATCAGCAGGTTGCATTAGAATGCCTAAACCCATTTGAGGTGGTATATGCAGCTAACTCGACGCTATGGCTCACCCTGCCACTAGTACGTAGCTTTACTAGCCACAGAGATTCTACTACGGTAGTCCGCTGGTGGGGTGCAAGCCTACCGCAGTGTCTTGTAATGTATGCGCTGCAGTCCCATGTAAGTCCCCTTTCACATAGCCCTTGGGGGATCCACGACACTAGGTCATGGTGTTATATGCCTGCTTCAATGCGGTAACGATTGCAAGTTTCCTCGAGCTCTTTTCAATCGTAAGTCTATCATCTGGGACTCAGCAAGATGTGTAGCTGATTTACTGACATGTTATTCTTAGCAGTGTGTCCAACAACCAAGTCAAGTAACTTGGTTGTTGGACACACTGATTCTTAGCTATCCTGGCTCGCTGACAACGCCGTCCTACACCGAGGGCGTCAAGTGGCTTATCTCCAATAAAAAGCAGTCCATAAGCACAAGCTTATATCTCAAGGCTAGGTCGGTCATTGGCTATAATGCGCGATCTCCTCAGAATGCACCTAGTCAGGAAAACCTTTTGAATTTGTATGCCGACAGCGCGGAAGTGTACAGTGCCGTACAGGTTCAGTGACCGCGATCACTCAAGTCCGACAACTTCCAGGGAAAGAGCGCTAATAGCAGGGGTGGTTTGACAAGTGACATATATGTAGACTAGTAACGGCCCAGCATGCAGATCTGGCTTAACCAAACGTATTCCGCCTTTGTACCCTAAACGTGCGGCCTGCCAAAGATAACCTGTTTACAGAAAACGCAAATAGAATAGAAGCGCTACTAAACCTGTACAATACTGCATGAGGATTGAGTTAGTGGAGGGTTATACGACGGGCCATGAATTAGTCCCGTCTCTTGGTGTTTTTATAGAAAGGATGGAGTCTGATGTATAGTGATCTTTGTTGTCGTGGTACTACCGTTCAAGTGCACTTTTGCTATATATTTGAAGTATTAACGTGGGCATGTCTAATCTGCTTCCACCCTGATCCTTTCACGTCTCGGTCCAAACATTATTTAATTATTACTTCCTTAGCCCAACCTACTTCTTAGATCATGCACCTCCTATTCATTTCCAGTCGAGACAATATCTACGTCCCGCAACTGAAGGCTCTTGATTATAAGTAAGGCCTAGCTGGTCAAGTATGATCCATTGCCTTGTAGGATGCTGTGATTCATTGTAGATCCCTCTAGAGCCAAGGCAGCTTGTGAGTGTGCGTTTGGGGCGTCCACCAAATTAACAATTTAAGAGTCATTACTGTATGCGATAGGCAGTCTGCAATAAAGCTCTAGCAAGTGCAAGGTGCGCGGCTAGTGGGAGGAATAAGAGCTGATTTCTGTTACCCCTATAGTAGGCATAGCCCTTATGGAAATCCTTCGCCCCGCTTGACCTCACGTACGGATACAGAAAGCTTACAAGGCCTTCTTCGCTCGAGGTAGAGCCGACCAGGCTATCATCCTCAAGTAACTGCTCGACACTTATCGCAGGTATACCAATCAGTGAATTGTTGACTATAGAGCGTATTAATACAAAATAAGTATCTACAGTAGCAGCTGATCAGTATATTCCTAATTGGACTGACCCCCTTATCGTGGCCGTGCCCACGGCTATACCGACTAAATGGATGCTGTTATAGTTATCTACATTCGGCCAGCGTCCAAATTAGCCACGGATAAGGTTCATCCGGACCGAGAATGTTTTTGAGTTTCATTCTTTACGCAGTGGCGAGTTTGGAATAAATTGCCGTTTCAGGTCATTGGATCGAGCTAAAGCTAGTAAAGTCGGAGGTAGAGGCTATTCCGTTGCAGGGCCTTGCAACTCTACAAGATTAGTGTTGCTAGGCCCGTTTTGCCTCTGCATAGGTGCACATTTCGCGGGAAGCACGGGTGGAAAACGGGATACTCTACGGAGTACATCTTTCCTTTTTCCACTCATCGTCTAGAGAGGGGACCGTCGTGAACCCACCTACTCCAGGAGAGGGGCCATTTGTAGGATTTACCTGAGACCGTGACCCATCAACCATTAGCCAGCATCACTCCGGTGTAGGGATGTTATCCCCCGTCGTACCATGGCCCAGTTCCGAGTAAGTGGGCCAGAGATCCATTTTATCGCAACTGGCTTCCGTTACCACGTGCCGGGCTCCACCGTGCTCTTACAAGAAATCGCTCTCGCTCCGTTGATATTCCCTGACAAAGGTTAATCTGAGGGAGATGAGGTTGGCTATTAGACCCTCCTGAGGCCTATTCACATGATCATCCTTTCCTAGTCGTATTGGCTCTTGACTAGGTTGAGGGATTACAAATGGAGTATACCTGAATTGGATTCGGAAGATGTCTGCCCGTCGCAAGTGATGCACAGAGTCCATGCATCCTTGCAACCTCTCCTTTCTTGCAATCATCAAGAAACGTGCCGACTTGATATATAAGATGTCGATTTCCATCATCAGAATTTCTCACTACCACCTCTACACAATATTCACATTCATTTGTTTCTCACCATCTGCTTCAATTACCCATTCGCCATGCATTTCGCCAGTGTTCTCACCGCCCTCTCCCTCGCCGCTGTTGCTATCGCAGCTCCCGGAGATCGTGGCCATTACACCGTCTCTGGCCTGGGCGCCCGCAAGCAAGCCATTCTGAAAGCTGGTGGAAACACCCTGGACCTCGCTATTGCTATGCTTGAGGATGAGCACATGCAAACCAACTATAAGTACGGTGAGTGAAGCTATTTACATACTTTCTGCATTTTTGCGATGCCAACGAACTCTCGTCTATCGCGATATAAAGCCTGGCGACTCCGCATTGCAGCCCCTACCATAATTGGCGCTTTTCTGATGTATGACTAGGTGATGGCAAGACTCGTGATGCCGCCAACTTCGGTGTGTTCAAGGTTAACTGGGGTATGCTCCGCGTTTGCGCCTCTCGCGTTGGGTTCAAAGGTCAGAGCGAAGACCAGTGGAATAACGGTGCTAAGCTAAAGTAAGTGGCCGTCAGCTAGCCAGCGCCTGAAATCAACGATCTAATAACTCGCAGCTCTGACCTCCATGCCGATGTCGCCTCCCGAAGGGACTGCCAGAAGCACTATGGCTACGAGAAGTGGTTCGCTGGCCACCGCAACGGTGCTTTGGGCTTGAACGATCCCAACACTGAAGACATCAACTTCTACCGCGAGTCTGTTGAGTGGATCAAGAGCCAGATCGACTCTGACCCCATATATAAGTCTGACGACACTCGCTTCTGGGTTGACGTCACCCCTATCTAAACAGCCTGCAAACCTCTCGGGGTTTGCCTCATCTCACCGGCTTGTTAACTATGCTGGCCAGCTTGACTAAGTCCGATAGGGGTGACAAGTCTGGGGTTCTAAGATAACGGGGCAGAAAGGACCGCGGAGTTTAAATTCTTGAGGCTCTGGATGAGCTATTGTTGACATACCTTAGCTTTCCCATTTTATTTACATGCAGTTTCACAGTCCGAGGATAGTTCGCCAGTCCTTTCACTCTAGTATATAAAGTTCAATGGATAAACTGACAATAAAGGTTCAAATGGTATAAAATCAGCCCGAAAAGGTGATAACGTGCGTGATAAGCAAGTGCTCCAGACAAGCAAGTGCTCCACTAATCTTTACCTAGAGACTTTAAAAGAGTAATAAAAACACCACAATCTATCTGATCAATTAAAATTAATCACTAT
>QHHG01000169.1:0-44299 GCA_004367055.1 Fusarium sp. NRRL 66335
TAGGGTAGTGCGACGCTCGCTTGACTGCGACGCTCGCTTATCAAGCACGTTAGAAGTATAAAAAGTTAGATTCAAAATATTTTAAATTTTCAATAAATATTTTAAATAATAAATTCTGTCTTAAGAGTTATTAAATATCTTCAATATAACCCCGGATTTAATTTATTTGATTTAAGGGCAGCGCTGCTACTAGCTACGCTAGGAAGCACTTGCTAACCGGATTTCAGTCCGGCATACTCCTACTACCGAGATAATTGCGGACCGCCTTACGAAGGTATTACCCGCTCAGCAGTTCCAGAAGTTCGTTACGCAGGTTAGCCTATTAAATATCAATAACAGAATTTAAGAGAGAAGGACCAAGGAACTCACTGCGCAGGACTTTATCAGAGCAGAGGAACAGCTAGATGGAGGAAGAGCTGAATAAGGGATCGGAAGGATAGCTAACCTGACAATAGGAATACAGACTGCACAGACTGAGCTACGATGGCCAGTCTGGGGAGGATGTGTTGAATAGGTGCTGGGGTGTTACGTGCAAGCAGGGATACTTTAAGATTATGCACCGAAATGGTGGAACCTTCAAGGGGCAGAATTTATACACAACACAACATAAATACACCAATCTGGATCAATGAACCGAATACACGTAATGTCTGACAACTACCTCCCAGCATCCACCATTTTATACTAGTTATTATAAATGTCAGTCCAGTCTCGGAAAAAAACTTCATTTAATCACAAGTTATTACCACACTCTCAGCGTGATCGTAATGAGATATTTTCTCCCGCAGCTGAGCTAATACCCGACGGTCGCGGCCCATTGTCCTGATAACCAGCCTCGCCATGATACGTTCTGGGATTCTCCTCGCAGTGACTAAAGCTTCGAGGACGGATGGATCTCCCTTCTTGAATCTGACATAGAAACGCCTATTCATCTGCTTAAAGAAGCAGACCTGGGGGTCACGCAACATGTGTGCTGGGTCAATAGAAACGACTGCAGTTTCCATGATGGGTGTTACTGGATTTCGCGTTGCAAATGTATGATTGGGTGCGCAACACTTTATCTTTTCCGTCTCGAAACATCGCTTCGAGAGGTAAGCGAATGTAACACAACTTCCTGAATCAGCCAGGACTCCAATCCATGCATTCTCGTTCTCAGGCCTAACCTTGAAGCATCGAAAGAATGCTCTATTATCTGGATAGCCCACCTCGATGTGCGTTCCTTGGCGGTCTAGGCCGGTGTTTCGAAGACTATTCAAGAGTATCCATATGTGTTCGATGGCGAATTTTTGGAGCTTTGCTTGCAGGTTCGGGAACCAGTGATTATTTGGGCTTCTGAGGTACCCGTCGATGCCTTGTTCTTCGAGCTTTCTCCACTTCTCTTTGCTGTCGGAGGTCTGCAGACAGTGATATGCATAAGCGGGAAAGAAGTCGGCAACCATTTCCCCAAGGGAGACCCTTCGCGCCACACCTGTGCAAAAGCTGAATTGTACAGCCCATAGCTCCTCCAAGAAAGACAAGATTGTCTCCTGGGGCAAACCGAGACGATACTGTTCCACTGATCTCCCTGGTTGCCGGTGCCACCCACCGCCTCCGGAAACATACACGAATTGTCCTCCTTGAATGCTGAGCTGCCTTTCATCATGTATCCATTGCTCTTCGTAGGGTCCCAGGTAATCAAGGTTGCCGGACGATGCCTCCCAAAATTGGTCCATGTCAAATTGGCAGTTTGTGTTGACTATAGCTTGAACTCCAATGACAAATTTGGATCCACGAGGAATTATCCCGCCGAGAATGTCCTCAACTTTTGCCCTTGGACTCCAATGAAATTGATGGCTCTTTCGATCCATCTCCCACACAACACCCCCACCAATTCTTAGCGCCCTAGGAGAGTCGTCTTTATAAACCACCTCTCCAGGACCCCATGTGTCGAGAATATCTTCCATTCCCGTCAACAGATCATATCTTTCGTCTTGCTGATCTGGTTTCGGCAGTTTCGGCCCATGAAGACTTAGAGCAAGAACCCGTCCTTGGGTCATCTTCTCCATGCAGGTGAGAGAAATGAAGTTTGTTTCGACTTGGACAACTTGATCATAGGCTGCTTGTGTCCCCCGAAGTATGATCTTTGTCAGCGGAGTATCCAGGAAGAAAGGTTGGAAAGGCTCCGAGTGACTGTTAATGTACGACAAGAAACCGATGCATAAGGTTTGTACTGCTAGGGCGGAGGCGTGGATGGTGGCAGAAGCGTTCTTAGTGTACTGTGTATATTCGTTCTCACCGAAGTCGCTGTTGAATAGTACGCTAAGAATGCTTCTCGCAGCCTTGCGTAACCTTGTCAGGTCGCTGTTCCATTTCAACTGTTGAAGAGCGTGACGTAACTCCTCAACCAAATCAAACGTAATCCGACATAACGCAAATTTGGGCGACGAGGTGTCTTTGGTGTTGGACACCGACCTTGAGGGACTTGGACGCCGAAGAATGGTAAATGAGTCGCAGCAAATTCCGTACTCTTGTGCATATACGAATGCGGACCACAATGATTGCAAAACGGCGTCGAGATGATACAGAAGAAATTTATCTGAGCTTGAATCATCGCTCTCACTACATTTGTATGATACCAGTGCGATGGAGTTGTTATCTTCGAAAGCCACAGTACCATTCCAGTCGCTGAGGTCCCGGGAAGTCGGGGCAATACTAGCGAGACCGCATAGCTCTTCGATATCTATTGGGATATGCTCCAAGTCAAGGGCTATCACCGAGGTTTTGGGAGCAGCTTTCTGGTTCCCTTGTTCATAAGCGCAGGCAGGTATGTGAAAGTCGAGTCGAGCTCCCATCCTCTGAAGAGCCTTAGGTGTGAAGTAGATCCATGGAGTATCCGTATTGTCCTCCAAAATGACCTCGGCAATCTCCGTCCAACTATATCCAAATTTGCAAAGCCCTGTCACCCAATAATACTGTTTATCAGTGGCACCATACAACTGCAGAAACTGTGCCAACGTATCTTTGTTTTAAGTTTTGAGGACTTCTTTGACTGTCCTGTAGGACGGAACAGGAGGTGGAAGGTCAGGTTCCGCAAGCTGAGAGGCTAGTCTCCAAGCTTGGTAGGTTTGCGACTGATATCTTGAGCTGTTTATTCCTGCCAACTCTTGTATGGTCTGCCCTTGGGAGTTCGGGATGGATCCATCGACCGCCGTGTAGTTATAGACCCGCGAATCTAGGTCAGCCACAAGACGATCCCGCAACGCAAAGAAAAGCTGGTAGATCTGATTCGTCTGCCATCTTGTCCCATACAACGTCGTTAACAACCCTACAATCGCGGTGCCAAACGGGGCGTATGTGACGATATTGTGGTATACATCTCCATCGCCAAGCTGCCGGTTTTGGGAGACCATTCTCTGATTCGCGGCCTTGATCTCCACGTCAACTTTTGGAGTCGAGATAACCTGCCCGCCTGGGTCGTTTGCCTTCACAGCCTCAAGGATCCACTTCAGCACGAGGTCCGAAACCACCTCGTTTGGTTGAATCACCTTGCTCGCCCAGTTCCACCTCGCCAAGAGGCGTTCTAACCGCCCACCACCGAACATCCGTAAGAACCGGAATCGCTGACGCCCCAGGTCATAGTGTACGCCGGGGAACCAACACTGGGTGATGCCGAAGTCTTTTGGCTTCCCGGGGTGTAGATTCCGTTTGGCGAGACAGGGAGGGAAGACGTACAGATCATCGTGCAACGACACTGCGTGGTACACGAGCTCGACTACACTTGAGACCTTTTGGTCATGGAATTGAGGCCAGTCCAACCCCACGCCACCAATGAAGTCTGGAATGCCTAGGCTGCCTACAGTATCGATAAGACCCAAGAACTTCACGGGTGGCAGCAGCTTCGGGGCGCTAGGTTCTTCGTCGCCGATCAGTGGCCAGCTGGCCTTTTGACGGAACTGTACGGACTGGGGCGAATGCGGGTCGTTGATGGGATCGTTGGAGCGGTAGATTCTGTACACTTGGTGGCAGAGAAGATCTGTCTCGGCATCGTTGACGGTGCCGTCGGAGTTCATTATACGTTTGACGATGCCGCAATTGTTGATCATACCTGCAACCGACCGTACCATGAATGCACCCCTGGAAAGGCCAAACATCCAGATCTGGTGATCGGGATAGCTGTAATGATCAACAACGAATTTGTAGGCTGCTATGCATTGCGTGGCAATGTCTTGCGCTGTTATTCCGTTAAAAACATAACTATATTATTTTTAGCGATTAATGTATGTTGATGTGTAGCAAATCTTCGAGTGTTACTATGGACTTACTCAAGGAATGTACTGCCAAGACCAACACCATGGATATACCACGCCTTGTTCATCACGTGCACGTCTGTGTCCGTGATGCTTTTTATATCAATTCCAATCATCTCGGCCAGTAGGTAGATGTTCGACTTCGTGTCTGCCTCGCGGCCACACCAACTGCCATCCCCCAGGAGGATGAGTGGTTTGGGCTCGGCCGATGTGTCCGACATTATAAGAGGGTAGGATACAATGACTGCACTTCAATCTCGCCGCCAAATATGCGTGATATGCGCCCAATATGTGTGAGAATTCTTATAGAAACGCGAAATAAGTGAGAAGGAGAGCCCAAGTTGCTGCTACTCCCTTAAAGCTACTTATAGAGCTAGGAGTCGCCTCATAACACGCCATATGGCCTTAAACTAAAACCGCTAAATCATCGTTGAAGTGGAACTTTCCATAACTTTATCAATATTCAAAGCTGATAGGGCCGTCTCGAAACAAATGACTGTAACGTCCAACAGTACACTAACGAATATGGAAGTGCCCGATTGTGTGAATCCTTCCTGAGCTGACCTCCAGTTGAGTGCAATATCCAAGCATGTATCTCAAGTGGGGAGCAAGACAGGAAGATGGAAGTGCATAAGTAGCTAAACTTTAAACTTGAGAAGGCATATGATACTATTAAAACGATCATGTGAAGCTAAGATCAAGGAGAGAAAGAGTCCTATGCTAAATGCACTGTCTGACCAGAAATATTAAGGTTTGCCATAAGGCAGGGAAGCGTCACTGTGAACGGTGATATGCCTTGCCCTCGCTTCATGCTACACAACCATAAAGAGCCTTCTTGTCTTATGACTTGCCCGTGGTTTCAATCATCTGCAAGGAGTACATTAGACGCTCCAACTTCAATTCGTATTCTCAGAACTTAGCGCAGGTTCTGTTTATCTGATTGGTAGGTATACTACGCCACAAATGGATGTTGCTGACATGTGATGGCACTTGTGATGGTTTTGGGAGTGGGAAGTTCCGATTATGCCGTATTGTTTACGTAACAGAACACATGAGGTATGTTAACTTACGGCATTTACCTTTGGTGCACACCGATCAGAGCTTCGGAGTTAGATTATAGTTGCTCGATCAACAGACAGCCATGATAAATATGTCCCCCCATGATGAAACCCTAGCCCATACTGCATATCGCGGAACAGCCACACTATCTTCTGTGACTGGATGCCGCGAAAGATCCTGGTAAAGTTAGCTACCAAAGGTCTATGGCCACCATCATGGCGCAATGTTTGGGTGGACATAGACTTTTGATACCTTATCTAGCATTACTCTGTTTCTCTTCTTAATGCTTAAAGGGTGGGTTACAGTAACTCAATAGCGAAAACAAACACAGTCATATTACATAACAGCAACATCATTTCTAACGCTCTGTATGATAATAGCCTCAGTCAAAATAAGCCTTCTGGCTGATGTGGGTAGCTTCGATCACCTTGAACGCACCAAGTTGCAGTCTACCTTGAAAGCCGCCAGAAGGTGTTGCTGAACAGTGACATGTGATGCCAGACTTAGTCTTCTGCTGAAGATATAGAAACCCAGAGACACTAAATTCCACTTCTTTCTTTGTATTGACGTTAGCCAGTGGCTGCACGTCACCATCACGCCTGGCAAGCTAAAACCTTCACCACGGGGGCAACTGCCAGCAATATCCTAGGGTTGGCATGTGGCACCGAGTCCATCCTGGAGAAATCCCTCCAAAAGATTCCAGGTGGTGCTGAGAATGTTGCCACTCTAGGCGAACTGGGACTACTTCAAATGGCATCTCTTGCTGGTGCCCAAGCAGTCTAGATACTGTCACCCATGCCTAACTCTTCTTTGTCCAAAGCTGCTGGTATTGTCGGTCTTGGCAGGGCATCAGTCAAGCTGGCGGGAAGGAGTACAGAGCCATGGAGAATCGACATTGACATTGTCGAGCAAGAGCTGAAAAAGCAACCTTCAGTACTGCGTATTGTTGTTCTCTCCTGCGGGGAAGTCAATACGGGCCGGTTCAGTACGTACAGCTAAGCAGAGATGCAACGCATTCGACAACTGTGTGATAAGTATAACGCATGGCTGCATGTTAATGCTGCGTTTGGACTTTTCGCCAGACTGCTCGATGACACTCTCTCATATGGCAATCTTATGAAGGGGGTTGAAGGCATCGGACTGGCTGACTCAATATCTGGTGACGCACACAAGCTATTAAATGTCCTCTACGATTGTGGATTCTTTTTCGCAAAGGATATCTCGGTCTTGCATCCTGTCTTCAAGAACACTGGTGCTGCCTACTTGCGTAGTACTGGGTCTCTGCCGTCAGCAATGGACATGGGCATCGAGAACTCACGTCGGTTCCGAGCTTTGCCAGTATACGCGACACTGGTTGCATACGGGAAAAGCGGGTATCGTGATATGCTCGTTCGTCAGGTCCGGCTAGCTAGAATGGTCGCCCGTTTTGTGTTGGATCATCCAGCCTACAAATTTCTTGGCTTTCCGGATGGTCAGACAGAGGAGCAAGCGGTTGAGAACATATTCATGGTGGTTATGCTGGGGGCTGAAGATGAAAAGTTGAATGCAAGGCTGGTAGAAACGATTGATAATGAAGGGGCAATATTCGTTACAGGGAGTACATGGAAAGGACGGCTAGCAACACGGTTAGCCGTGGCAAGCTGGAGAACAGAGGTTGATAGACTTTGCGGTGATTACAAAAGTCCTTAACAAAGCAGCATCTTAGATAGCTCAGAAATGAAACCAGTTTCGGGAGATGTTGAATCTTGCATTATTTTCTTTCCAACTTTTACCCCATTCTACGCTTCGATCGGGGAAGTATTTGACGAGTGGTTTGTGAAGAAGTTGCACGCATGGGCTTCATGCCTTCCAATTGCTAAATTTAGATTATTTGATTAAATGCAGAATGGTCTACACCCTTATGGGCATCATCCTCCTGGGGATAGATCAAGGCTCACAAATAAACAGCACCAAAGAATTACCCTTTGAGCCATGAAATAGAGGATAAAAACGTGTTAAGTCCCTTGTCAGTAATTGAAGGTAAGGTTTATTACTCTATTGAACCTATGGCACTGCCTCCAGGCCCTGTCCAGCATTACCGGAACATTTCTTAGTTAACTCTCTCAATGATCAAAGCCGAAGCACCACCTCCACCGTTACAAATGGCTGCACAACCTAGTCTCCCTTTCTTCTCTCGAAGCACTGACACAAGAGTCGTGACAATACGGGCCCCAGAGCAACCCAACGGATGCCCTATAGCAACCGAGCCACCAAATAAGTTGACATTGCTGTGATCCAAGCCCAAGAGTTTCATGTTTGCCAGAGCTACAACGGAAAAGGCTTCGTTTATCTCGTAGAAGTCAATGTCTTCTGCTTTCAAGCCCGCACGCTTCAAGGCTAATTGAATCGCTGGAACCGGCGACGTAGTAAATAAGTCAGGGTCTTGCTCCGCTTCTCCCCATGCTATGATTTTAGCTAGAGGCTTTGTATCCGACTCTTTGAGTTTGGCTTCAGACATCAACATTATGGCTGCTGCGCCGTCGTTGAGTGGACTGGCGTTTGGAGCTGTGATGGTCCCGTCAGACTTGAAAGCAGGCGCAATCTTCTTGAGCTTCGCCGCGTCAAATTTAGAGACTCCTTCGTCGCGAGACATGGTGACTTTCGGGGACTTGGCATCCTTTTGAATCTCTAGAGGCAAAATCTCTTTGAACAAGCCTGCTCCTGTAGCAGCTTGAGAGCGTCGATAAGTCTCGATGGCATATTCGTCTTGTTCATCTCTTGAAAACTGGTGATCAGAAGCGCAGAGGTCTCCCTGCAAGCCCATATGGTCTCCACTATAAGCATCAGTGAGGCCATCTTTGAGACATCCGTCAATGAGGACCTGATGGCCAAACTTGGCCCCAGAGCGCAGGTTAGGGAGGTAGTGAGGGACATTTGACATTGACTCAGTGCCACCCGCTACTACCACAGATGATGTATCCATCATGATGTTCTGTCCTCCTATGATTATTGCCTTCATGCTGGAAGCGCAAACTTTGTTGATGGAAGTACAAACAGTGGATTTGGGGAGCCCTGCGCGTAACGCACACTGCCGAGCCGGGCCCTGACCTAGTCTATGACGATTAATGAACCGCTCATTACGATCTTGATAGTGAGGAGGAATCTCGTGGACATGATGCCGACCGACTGACTAACTGACTTACCCTGCTGAGAAGACATTGCCCATTATAACTTCATCGACACTACTTGGACTGATCCCACTTCGCGCCACAGCACCTAAACAAGAAATTAGAACACATAGTTGGATTGAACGATGAAGAGATAGCTCAAACCTTCAATGGCTTTAGCACCGAGATGAATCGCATCCAATCTTGATAAAGATCTTCAATGGTCAGCCTTAGTCAATACCACTAAACCGGTTGAGGATAAACATTACCCCATAAACGACCCAACCGGTGTCCTCGCGACAGACACGATATATGCCGGGGAAAGAGCCTTTGGCTGCATTTTTCGTTGCTTTTCTGCTGTATGCGATGTGAAGGTTGCTGTGGTTGTTAGTGTATTGATATCGGCTGAGGAAATGATCCATTGAAACACTCAATATTAAAAGCCATTTGTGTGTGACCTTTCATTTTTTTTCAATACGGTTCAAGTGGATAAACGTGTCGGAGGGATGATAATATCATCCCGACTAATCTTGCAGACTTACATCATGTTGAATGATTACTGAACCCTGTCAATAGTGGGGCTGATCATTCGTAGGGTGCAAGCAAGCCACCTTTCTGTGTAATTGGTTCACTTTAGTATGTTTAGTCATGAACCATGACCTCCTCGGATTTATTTTATCAGTATTGATGATCAGTCAATTACCAGACTTCAACGTGTGCAACCCATCGGATCTGTGCCTACATTTTAGGTTCTTACTTCTCTACATCTCTCACCTTGTTTGTACCTTTCCAAACAAAAGATCTATCGTCATTAGTCTTACTGCTTGTCAACAATGAACAACTCAACTTTACACGCAGCCATCATATCGTCCTTCATCCACAAACAGCGCCCGCCGAAAGTCAGTGAGCTTGCCAGCCATTTTGAGTGTTCTGAACAAACGACACGGGACAATCTGAACATATTGGAAAATTACCATGGCGTCGTCTTGCATCCCCACTCTGGTGAGATCTGGGTCGTCCATCCATTCTCGGCCACACCAACAACATGCATAGTAGAGTCAGGCGGCTATAAATGGTGGGGAAATTGCGCCTGGTGTTCTCTCGGCATAATGCACCTCGCGGAAGGTAATGCAACCTTTACAACCAGGCTGGGTGCAATTGGCGAAGAAGTAAACATTACAGTTAAAGACGGAATATTGCTGGACAAAGACTACGTTATTCATTTTCCAGTCCCGATGCGCAATGTTTGGGATAATGTCATCTACACTTGTTCAGTCCAGCTGTTATTCCGCAATGAGGCAGAAGTGGACGGATGGTGCTCTACACGGGGTATAACCAAAGGCGATGTCAGGCCAATCAACCAGATTTGGGATTTCGCTGCTGAATGGTATGGCACCCATGCTGATGTGAATTGGAAAAAGTGGTCACTCCACGATGCAATCGACATCTTTCGCCGTCATGGCTTGACTGGATCTACTTGGTCACTTGGAGGTAATGAGGATAGATTTTAGAAATATTTAAATACATATCGTGCGTACCCTGGATATTCAGCTTTATATGTTCCACGGACCAAACTTGTGAAATGTATATAAGGTTGGTGGCCCGGAACCATGATTAGTGAACATTCCGGTCAGCAGCGTAGTAGCATCATCTCCGCCAATCAAATATGTGCAACGTGCCAGTGATGACCAAGCCGGTACATGGCTCGAGTGGGGATAAAGGTTGCTACTTCTGGATTTTCGGGTCGACTCTTCGCTTCGCTATTAATCACAACAGATGTATCATCACTATGGAAGTCACTTCACCAACACAATCAGATAGTTCAATGACGAAAACGGTTAGGCGTCGCGGCCGGCCACGAATTGGGTCTTCTACGGAAGGTGAATCAGTAACAGTAAGTCATTGGCAAACACGAATATAGGTAGCATAATGGTCATTTACTTACATTGGAGCGACCAGGCTCGCCGAGCCCGAAACCGAAAGGCCCAAACTATATACCGCGGGAGGAAGCAGGCAGCGCAGAAAGACCAGATGTCAAGAATGCAGCAACTAGAGCGCACCATTGAAGGGATGAGCTCATCTATCGAAGTATTCGCGACGGAGATGATGTCTCTAAATGTCGTGCAACAGCACCGCGAGCTACTGATATCATTGGGTAAAATGACTACAGCAGTTTTGGACCTTGTGACGGAAGTGGATGGGGTTGGTAGTCAATGCTCTACTGACGTATTACCGGCTCTTGGAATTGAAAGGAAAGATGGCAAGTATGAGAGCAGAGCTAGTCACGGCGGCGTTACGAGTTCCACGACTACACACCATCCAATATCATCACCAGAACAACATACAATCGACAAAACAACTTTTACGCGTCGTGCAGGAGCTCACGATGAACGGCAAATCATAGCGTCAACTTTGGACCAAAGTCGTTCACCATCACGCGATATAAGTAACGAATATATGGAGCAATGGGTTTCGCGAGTCAGGGAGTCATCAGGTCTTGGGTTACAGTCACAGCTTCCACTTGAATCATTGGCATATAGGCTGGTTTATTCAAGTGTTGCCACAGCCCTCATGGCCCTTACGCAACCCAGCCATTCGACTGAACTGCTATCGGAGGAGTCTCGAATCTTCGGAGCACTAGTACCCGGCAGACGACGGGCCAACTTAATCACACAATTTGAATGGCTGCTTGGCCCAGGTACAGCACATCTTTACGACTGTGCTAAGCTTTCATTTAAACCGATTGAAAGCCCACACTCCGTCGAACCATATACAATGGCTGTTCAATCTGAGCAGCTGCCTGTTCTCAGCGTCATGGATGTTGAGAGCAGACTGGTCGCTCTTGGTGCTAGAAATCGAGATGAAGACTTTATCGAACTTGAGATCGAGGACCCGGCTCTGCCGAAGAAGGATATGAGAGAGCATTTTCTAAGCCACTGGGCCGTGGGGAACTTTGATTCCTTCGATGAGAGACCACCAAAGACAACTACTATGACGATACATATTAGTGTGTCCTTGCTCATAGCTAACTTGACCAAATCTTGTGTATGCGTAGGGCGAGGCCCGGCTTTTCCTATCCGTGACCTGGGCACGGCTATTGAGGCATCTATTGTCGCGGCGCGTGGTGGTGAGGAAAGCGACTAAGCTGCGACTTGGATTGAAAGTAGGCAGATGATTCTTACATGGAGATAGTGGTTATAATGAATGATGTCTGGGTTCATATATATCTCGAGTGGAACAAGGAGTTACAGGTATTTTCCATCATGAAGTCTTGATTGGAATTCCATTGTGTTATACAACAATAAGTGTAGGGATTTGGAGGTGGCATGACAGAAGTAGCACATTGATGGGGTCTAAGCACAGTTGGAATGGTTTGGCCAGATATGCCAAAGAGACAATTACTTTATCACAAAGGATCCATCATCATAGCATTTGTGTATCACCTGAATTTGTGAGGTTGACATTACAACAAACGAAGCCCGCCGTAAACGTGGAATGCTTATTTCAGATTATTTACCATCTTTCTCAACCTTCCTGTCTCTCAGAAAATGCCTTCACAGCGTGACTGAAATAATTATTAAAGTCAGACAACTGTGCTGTTGGATGCCAACCAACCTGACGGCTCTTGATACCGTTGATGCGAGCACTATAAAAGCAATTAGCTACGCACTCACACCTAGTTGATATTCTTTATTGGGGGCAGCTTACTTGGATGCCCAAATGACCTCGACCATTGAAGGGTTCAAGAAAGAAATCCCGATCGCTTGGCACAACTCAGCAGTTGTAATGGGCTTCAAGTCTTGCTTTTCAAAGAGCCCTTGAGCAAATCCCGCTTCGGCAATTCTTTCGGAGATTTCACGCCATGATACTTGCCCGGATTCAGGGAAATAATACCCAGTTTTGCCAAACTTCAAAGGTTTATTATCCAGGATCAATTGGACCAAATGGTAATAGAAAGATGAAACATCGTTAATGTGGATGTAGTTCCACACCTGGTTTAGCAGTGTTAGAAGACTCAATCTGAGAAGTGCTAGAGGAAGGCCTTACCCCTTGTCCATCGCCCACTACAACAGCTTGCTTGAAGTGAAGTGAAACCTTGATAAGAGCCGGGATTTGGATCGATGTCTGGTGCAGGGGACCATTTCCTCTCCCATCTAAGCCCATAGTTAGTTGTTGACATCGCGATGGTTGTTCGAAAGTACTTACAAATGATGGGTGGATTGACGATAGCGGTTCGTACATCGAATGCCTCTCCTGCGTTAATCACGGCCACGTCAACCGCACGAGTGATCCAGCCCTCTGCGTTTTCCTTCTCCCAACCAAAGATGTCATCTTCGTCGCTACGCACAACATGGACGGATGTGCTAGAGATCGGGTGGTCACCGAAATTGGAAGTCCCGGATGTCTTGATATAGTAAGTGAAAGGCCAACGTTCGGAGGGATTGCAGTAGAGGTCATACATGAATATAATATACCTCTCCGTGATGTTGAAGCTTCCGCTTTCCCAAGCCTCTAATCAAGGCGACGCATGATGCTTCATCCATAGAAGAGGCGCAACTGATTACAACTTTGGATCATACAACATTAGAAAAGGTTATCGCAGTAACAGGCAGGTCTCTTTAACTTACTATCGTGCTCCGAAGCAGCCTTTTCGATACTCTCTAGGTCGTGCAAGCCATCAAAGTGGATAGGTTTAACACTCATATCCAAAACTGCATCGCGGGCTTTGATGGATCTGACCAAAGCAGAAACTTCAACTTGATCTTTAAACGAACTCTTTAACTCGTGAAGGACAGAGCCTCCACTGATACTGGTCAGTCGACTGTGGACCAACTTGAGGCGTTGAACTTACATGTAACCGGAAGCACCAGTCAGGAGTATCTTGCGTGTCATTTTGAGATAATTCGATTGTGATGGAAATACAGTAGGTTGGTAAAGGTAATTTTTACAGATGCTATAATATAAGCAGAAACTTGAGAAATCCTAGTTGCTGATCTTGGTTTTAGGGATAGAAGCGCTATCTTTATCTTGGACAGGGTAGCTTATAAAGCTTTCATACAAATATTATTAACTTACCTCAAAAGTAACCTAATTGATTTGTATCTATTGGCCTTCCTTGTTAAAGCAAGCAAGAAGAATAAGAATAGTCTCAACGTAGTTCAGTCTGCTAATCAAAGTAGCAATAATATCGCAGGCGGACCATTTGCAAACACCTCTAGAAAAGAGATTGCTAATTAGTTTATTTCCATACATGATTAGTTTTTCAATCCAAGCAAGGCCGCACGCAGCGTTTAGTTACCGAAGTGGCTAGGATGGAATTGAGCAGACAAAGTGCGTGTGGCTTGATATGCCCCACTACTAACGGAGGTATTAGAAAGTCTTGCCGGGACTGTGAAACGTAAGCAGCAGGCATACACACACTATCGGGAGAATTATAATTCAGCCGCGTCTATTGATGACTATTTACATTTGTAACGAATTTGTGCCTCAAGTAGCTGGTTATATCTATTACACAGCACAACCTGATTACTAACATTCAAGGCAGCAATACCTGATCGTATGCAAATTATCGCAATAGCAATTCATTGTATCAGATCACAAGCTTAAATAGAACCTGGAGACTCGAAATAATTCAAAACTTCACAACAATCTACTACAAACCATCTATCATACTATTAACTTTAGAAACATGTCTGACGACCTCGTGCTTATTACTGGAGCCACTGGCTTCATTGGGTCCAAGATTGCCGTTGATGCTTTGGAGTCAGGATACAAGGTCCGACTGACTGTCCGCCGTGAAGAGCAGATAGCCTCTCTCAAGGAAGAATTGTCCAAATACACCGACCAGCTTCAGTTTACCGTGGTAACAGACTTTACCAAGGCCGACGCATTCAGCCATGCCTTACATGATGTTACTTACGTCCTCCACGTCGCGTCTCCTGTTTTCAAGCAGGGAAGTATCGACTTTGACAAGGACTATATTCAGCCAGCTGTCAAAGGCACCACATCGATTTTGGATGCTGCAAAGCTAGTCCCGTCTATTAAGAAGGTCTTGGTCATGTCGTCTATTGTGGCGCTTATGAAGCTAGGTATCCTGGATGGCACTGGCCAACAGACAACTCCTGTCAAAGGTATGTGTCTCCCTCATTGACATGTGGAACTTTGTTGAACTGACAAACGAGAAGAAAGCAACATTATCAATCCTGGTACAGAACTTGACAAGGTTGACTTGAATGGTCACTACGGAATGGAGACTCAATACCAAGCCTCAAAGATCCTGGCTCACCAGGCTACCAGGGAGTGGATTCAAGCAAACAAGCCGTCCTTCACCACTATCACCTTCCACCCGTCCTTCGTTACTGGGCCCAGCGTTTTGCAGAAGAAGAGGTCCCAAGTAGCTCCGATGAACGAGACCTTTTACAAAACCATTGTATCTGGTACCTTGGCCATTCCCACTTACTTCGCGGATGTTCGAGATGTTTCGAAGGCTTTCATCAAGGCAATCAAGGCAGATGTTCCCAATGGACAGGAGATCATCATCATGGGCCCGGAAGTTGGTTGGGATGTTATTGCTCATGTTGCTAAGGCACTGTATCTGGAAGGGACCGTTGGTCTTAAGCCGACTGGCTCAGAGCCGACGGGCTTACTTGTGGACAGGAATGGGTATGAGAACATCCTAGGTCTGAAGTGGGCTTCGACGGAGGACTTGATTCGGGGAGTTGTCGACCAGCAGCGATCTCTAGAGGAGTAAGCCACGCCAACTATCCTATCTTGAGCACCTGAAGGAGTGGTAAACGTTTGAAGTTTTAGATAATAGAAGGTAGTACTGTGGTTATATAGTTTGTATTTCGTTACTCTGCATAAATTTCCAATACATTGAATTGGCATAAACTGGACAGCATCGGTGATCCCGGAGACTATGTACCTGGACTACACGTTTCGCTACCTGTCACTGAGGACTGGACTCTTCTAGAAGGGAGGAGACGCTTATTATGGCCCCCCTTTGTCTGGGAGACATGCGTGAAAACGCGGTCTGAGATGGATTTGCAACTCTGAGAAGTATTTGTAAGCTCAACACCGGTATCACGTATGTTTCACTGCCTATCTGCTACACTTCACAGTACTTCTATATGAAACTGCCCTCACAAGGCCCACTTGGCTCGGATTTCGAACCAGTGGGTATGCGATTCCTTGTAGACGCTGAATTGCCAACACGTGTGGTTTCCCTGTTCACCACATGTTTCTTAATGGTTGATCTTGTCATAAAATGTTTTCATCATTAAACAATCACTCTGAGCTGCGGAAATTTCACTCTTCGCTAACAAATTTCTTTCGGACGCAATGCTCATGATAAAGCTTGCATCTCCCTGGAGATGGATTAAGGGTACCGATGAAAAAAACACAACGTAGATATACATGGAGGCATCATAGGCCATTGCCTCCAATAGGATTTTATCAGTCAATAAAAGGACTTTGACTACAACTTCTTAGGACTGCATGAGTCCGATACATCCTACGTGCCAAGTATACTATTTCAGGCTAATAAACAGCTTGATATGGCAACTTTGGATACCATAGGTAACTCAAGTAATAGGCATTGACATTTGTTCTCATGACTTAGGTGGCAACGGCAAGACAGGCCACTCATAGTCTCTTCTAAAGAGTGATGTAAAGGTCCATTCACCAGACCCAACCTCCTTTACTTCTTCCCTTTCTAAACCAGGTAAAACTATCTCAGCGATAGTATTTGCCGGAACCACGGCTTTAATAACAAATTCTTCTTGATCTCCGTTAACAACCCTCGTTTCCCACTCGAACGAAATTGTGCCTTGAGGAGAAACATGCGACGCAGAAGCTTGAGAAAGGGTAGCGCCAATAGCGGGGGAAATACGAACTTTCCTCCATCCGGGCTCAAGTCTTTGCAGACCGGCAATTCTTTCATACATGAATTTTGCTATAGCGCCAAAGGCGTAGTGGTTAAATGAGGTCATTTCTCCCGGGTTGATAGAGCCGTCAGGTAACATGCTGTCCCACCTTTCCCAGACTGTAGTTGCACCCATAGTTACTGGGTATAGCCACGATGGGCAGCCTTTCTCAAGCAGCATCGCATATGCGACTTGGATATGACCTGTGGATGCAAGGGCTTCGCAAAGGAATGGTGTGGCGGCAAATCCTGTTCCGACTTTGAACTCGTTCTTTCGTATGAGCTCAACGAGACGATACCCAGCTCGCACTTGTTGCGCTGGGTCGAGGAGGTTAAGACAGATAGCTAGTGCATATGCGGCTTGTGAATCTGAGGTAATGCGTCCTCGAGGTGTGACGTATTCTTGCTGGAACTCAACTCGTGTGGCCTGGTAGTCCTCATTGAATTTCAATTGTTCATCGTTTCGCCCGAGCACGCCACATATCTTGCTCATGAGATCTAGGCTTTGTAGCAAGAACATATTTGACACCATTTTGGCGTCCGTTGCGCCTTTCCATGGCTGATCCGACGGCGCTGCTGGGTCAAGCCAATCCTACTCTGACATTAGCATTAAAAACTAACAAATGTCTTGTGAAGAACTAACCCCGAGTTGGAAGGGTTTGGGATCCCATAGTCCAGACTCCATCCGAGGGAGCACATTCATCCACTTCATCATGCTGTCATACTGCTGGGCCAAGATGGTCTCATCCCCACTCTCTTGATAAAGAACCCATGGTACTATGATCGTGACATCGTGCCAAATGGCGCATGGCACTCTTCTACACCAGATGCGATCTGGGAGAGTGGCATTTGGACTGACCATTGGGGGAACGCCACCGAGAACATCTTGATCATGTGCAACATCGATCAGCCAATTCTTCAATATTCCAAAGCAGTCATAAATGAGACATGCAGTAGGACCAAAGACAGACAAATCTCCAGTCCAACCTAGTCGTTCATCTCTCTGAGGACAATCAGTCGGTACCGAAAGGAAATTTCCTCTCATACCCCAGACGATATTCCGATATAATTGGTTTAGTAGCGGGTCCGAGCAGGAGAAGTGACCAGCGGGTTTCATGTCAGTGTGGCACACGACAGCCTCGACACAGGACAGTTTAAAGGGACCTGGCCAATCATCAATCTGGGCGTACCGAAATCCATGAAAAGTGAATCTTGGTTCCCAACAAAGCTCGGTCTCTGAATGTTTCAGGGTGATCTCGTCCCTCGCTTGGCATATTCTCAAGGGTCGAATACCAAGCTCTTTATTCTCCATGACTTCGGCATGTTGAAGGGTAATCTTGTGTCCATCACGCCCTTTGAAATTTGATAGACGCAAATATCCGACGAGATTTTGACCAAAATCAAGAACCCTTTTCCCAGTTGGTGTCGTAATCTCTTTGACAGGATGTATGATTTCGATCCGACGCACTGGTTCTGCGAAACCGGCCACGAGTTGTGTAGATGCAGGTGGGAATGCAAGCGTCTGTACATCTGCCCAACTTTCCAGGAGACTTTCTTGATCTGTCACCGATGACCAATTTGGCACCTCCATCATCATGTTATACTTTTCCCCATCATATATCTCTGCTAGCCGAGTTGGGCCTCTTATAACCTTCCACGAGTCATCGCTGTCTATTCTGCAAGTCTGCCCATCAGCGTAAGTGACTTCCAACTGAGCAAGGAGAGCAGTATGAGGACCCCATATGTGTCTGTGTCCGCCCTCAAACCCAATACGGCCACAGAACCATCCCTCTGCAACTCTTATTCCGATGCAATTTGAACCCTTGACTAGTTGCGAAATAATATCATAAGTCTGATACTGGAGTCGTCCATCATAAGATGTCCATCCTGGAGCGAGGAAATGATCGCCGACGCGTTCCCCATTGATTTCAGCTTCATAGACTCCTTGGGCGGTGATATAGAGTTGCGCTTTGACGGGCGAATCGCGAAGAACAAATTGCCTGCGGAACAAATCCTCAGGACCAGCTTCTGTCGTTTCTGAAGCCCATGGGGCGGCGATGCGTTCACAGGTCCAATCTGAACGATGTAATAGTCCTACTTCAAGATGGGCAGGTTCGCTCCAAAGACTTTTCTTGTTGTGTTCGTCCCAGGCACGAACACGAATTGATACATGCTCACGAGACTGGAGAGGCTCTTTGAACGGCCATTGCGTCAGGATATTTTCCCGGGACTGTTGGCTTACAACCAAGACGTCCTGGACCTCCATACTGGGACTGTACTTGGTCAATTCGACCTCGTATCCATTTTGTATGCGGCAAGAGTCGTTGTGAGAGATCTTCCAAGAAATCCGTGGCTCGGAGTCTTGAACTCCAAGAGCAGTAGGAGTGTGATAATGTTCGAAGCGAACATCAGTAACTGACAGCATGTTGGACAACCTGGGAATGTCTTCAAACAAATTGTAGGTAGTTTTCCAAAGACGAAGCTAGCGAGTATGAGCTGTTTTGCTATAGTTCATCACAGAGGGCGAATTCATGGTTAAGCAGGAAATCCCAGATTGGCCTCTTTTCAATATGCCACCTTTACGTCTGTCTGCACCCATTATCCAGGGTTGTCGGGAAACCCATCGCTAAACTCCACATCTCACTAGACAGACCGTGATCACGCGTGAATTTTTCGTACCCACTGTAACGGATCATTAATGCATGCCCAAATTGAGTGAATTTTAGCGGTACAGTATCCGTACACGGGCCAATGATGGCTCAAGCGGTACGCGGCTTCGCTTGAAACCTCGGATTCGCTCCCCCACACGTCATGCTGACTAGTTCACATGCCTGCCTACCTCTTCAGATATTCCGACAGCATTTCCGACGTTGGGTATCTGTTGTCAGTTTGCCTTAGCTCTCAACATAGTATCGTAAACACGTCACTGCCCCCTATGTTTCCTATTCCCGATGGGGAGGAGGACAATCCGGAGAAGCGTGGCGCTGGCAAGACCTGGGATTTCCGCCAAGGTTAGCTTATAGTATAGTGGGGACCAATGAAATGTAGGCCCTCGCGATGAGACGCTTCCCCAGATTGTCTGCACAAAGTGGAATATCATTCAAGATACAGATACCCCTGTCTAGTTGCTTTCATCTTCAACCTACTTCGATGTCGGGAAAAATACTCAAACTCACCAATCCCATTGATGCTCATCGGTGGCCTAAGCTGAAATATACCCTGCTGGCTGCTTAATTCGGTTAGAAAACTCCGACAGTTACCCGCCGAATGTCCAAGTATATCGTCGCCCACTGTAGATGCACATGAAGAATACATGTAACTCAGATATTATCCGCGGATACAAAGTTGGCTAAGCTTTGGCCAAGCCAGCGACTATAAAGTCAGTGACTCAGAAGCCCTTTCTGGTGTTGTTTCCTACTGTTCAAGCCAATAAAGCATCGCTTCGACTCGCATTGGTTGCACTCAACAATTTTGAGCTATGACGATCCCTTTAACTGCCCTCATGGCACTGGCTGCCACCCTGTTGGCACCCACTGCATTAGGACAATACTCACCTCATTTTCCGGAACCCCCCAATCCGGAGCCCATCGAGGTTGTCGAGCTCCCCTTGCCTCCTGTTGTTTCAAGCAGTGCTACAGGTGCTTGTACCGCCAAGATCAATCCCCATGGTACCGGCTGCATTGGTGCAGATACTGGAGGAGAGCAAGATTTCCAATCAGGAGACTTCACGCCTGATGGAAAGCACATCGTGGTCAATGTTGTTTTCATTGGTGCCCCGGCAGCTCCAGACCCAGCGAGCATCTACGACGGCGAACAGCTGATCCTTATTACCACGGATGGTACTAATTTCTCCAACGGTGATCCGTGGAAGTGTATCACCTGTGGTGTTCCGTCAAAGAATGCTCCTTGGCTCGATCCCCAAAGAGATTATCCTCACGTCTTTCGAAGCGGTGATAAGGCGCTGTGGGGTCATAACATTGTCTCATGTGGAGGAAAGCCATTGGCTAGCGATGGCTGTACTCCGAACAATACTCACATCTATCCAATTCATTGGACTGTGACCGCTGATGGGACTGGAAAAGGTGGCTCTCCTCGAGAGATGCGCCTTCATCCTGACGATGAACACATGGGCTGGAGTTCCTTCACGAATACGGGAGGCCAATATACATACTTTGGACGCCTGGAGTTTAACGCTGATCCCAAGTTCGGGGAACCTCTTGTTCCCCGATACGACTTGGTTGATGTGAACATTCTTGTCGACAAAAATGGCAAACCACCCATGTACGTCGAAGGTGATGAATTACTCATCAACCACGATGCCATCACACCCGGTGAACTTCGTGGTTTCAGTGGCTCTGGCGATGAGATTCTCTACATCGGATCTCCCGTGGAAGCTAACAACATCGATGTCATGGCCGTCCACCTTACCACTGGAGCTATCCGTCGCCTCACCAGCCATCCCGACTATACTGACCCAATTACCATGTCCCACGATGATCAATGGATCGTTGCTATGGACACCCGTGTTGTAGGTCGCCAGATGTTCATGTCTGGTATGAGATGGATCCCTCCTGTCATCGATTACCTCGTTGTGGCCATCGCTTCGTCAACTCGCAATAACGGACCGCGAAGATTCTTTCAGCCAATCCTCATTGGTCACGATGGAGATAGTGGGAATTATTTCGGGCAGCAGGTCAATGTCGACGGCGACGGAAGCGATGGAAGCGCCAATGATCCCAACTGGAATGGCAGAGCTGATCCAGCCGTATCTCCTGACAGTGCAATGATTGTATACTGGCAAGCTCTTGTGGTTTCTCCATCTTGCGGTGGTGCCAATCCTCTTCCATGCCCAGTCTCTACTGCCCAAGGAGGTCGCAATTACCGAGTCATGCTTGCTCGTCGTACCTCTCTAAAGCCTTCAACGCCAGCACCTGTCTTCAAAGCTCCCGATTTTATCCCTTGGGCAAAGCCTTTTCCCGCTGGCAGTAAAACACCGACGCAGTATAAGATCCCGGCTGGCAATTATACACTACAGGGTCAACTGTCAGGCATTGCTGAGGTTGCCTTCATCGAGGACCCCAACACTGGCGCCATCCAAACTATCTCGGCTTCTTATAGCAACTATTCCGATCAGGAAGGCTACGTCATCGACGGATATGAGAAGGTTTCCAAGTGGAAGTTGCTTCCCAATGTCTGGAAAGACCGAGTGGAATGGTTCTCCAACATCACGCAAACCGGAGTAGTGGAAGGTACTAAAGTTACAAGTCAAGATGGGTTTGAAATAGAGATAGATGTCTCTATTAACATCATGGAGACGAACGGAACATTGACAACGGTACTTGATGGGAACAAGTACGTGCAACCTGCTGCTGGGACTTAGGTTAAATAGGGTCAGTCCTTCTACTCAGACAATACAAAGGCCTTCGTTCAAGTAGGATCAAATATCCAAGAGATTCCTCAGCGGGTCAAAGTCATCCAGAGCTCGATGCCCATACGTCCAAATTGCATCCCTATCCTTGATGTCCTGGGTAAAACCCAATAAGAATCGAAGCATCCAAGCATCTAGGCGAAATGAGTCATCCTTACTCCGAAGACAGGCGTTATGGAAATGCTGTAGTCGGCTGATGGACATGTGGTTCATAGGCCAGTAGTTGTTCATGGATGAAATTATCTCAAAGTTCCTTTCCAACCGCGTCTTAGCAGCGAGGATCTCTTCATCATCGATCCCAAAGAGAAGTGTATGGATCTGAACCGTAGAAGCAAGACATAGAATATGGCCAGCAAGCGGATACAGAACGGCGGTGTCTGGTAGCCGTTTCGCTTCGTAGATGAGGTCGCACAAATTTGTTGCGTGCTGTTTACATCTCTGGGCAAACCCTTGTGTACCATCGTCGCCTTGTTCCTGTTCTTGATCTGAGTGGAGGTGTTGGTAGAATAAGAGTTGGCCGGCGTGATTATAGTTGACATGCAGTGTTAGAAAAATAGTACCAAAGCCCTTTTCAGCCCAGTATATCACATTCTCCTCAGAATAACAAAGCCTTGGAGGTAAGTTGTCGGCCCACTCATCAAGGGAATAGCGAAGTCGGTGGTTAAATTCTCCGCTCATTGAATGTTCGTCCTGTTCATCCACTATTCGAGAGTTGAGGAAGAGAATGATGTCGTAAAGTAAGAGGTTGAGCCGGATCATCTGGGCGACTAAGGACTGAGGATCGAAGTTGGAACTAGGTGACGCGCAAAGCGATAATACAGACTCCGTCGCTGGTATGTCATAACTTAATGAAGCAAATCGTCGCTCATCGATGGGTAAAGGGATGGTGTTTCGTGGTTTTATAACCCTGGGTAGGGATTGGGTTGCGCTTGCCCATGTCTCGGTTGTGATGAGAGACCACCATACTGTATAACAGAGTAAGCGCCTCGCTTTCGGTTCAGACTCAGGTCAAGTTACCTCTTCTATTGATTTCTTGCTCCAGAAAAGACTCAGTTGGTAAGTTTGGGAGGTCTAACAGCATCGCCATGCGAGAAGCAATTGCGAGATATACCGACTCGGTCCTAGAATCTCCCTCAACAGAAGCATTTGCTGCGAGCAACATGCAAGCTTGGATACTTATCAATGAAGTATCCTCTAGGTCGAGCAATCTCTTACTTTCATCCCGATACGGCCGTCCTCTGTCCCACGGCGTAATGGACGCAAAGACGGGATGCGTCGAGTAGCGCGCCGACAGTCCTGCAACACCAAAGAACAGAATCTTTGGGATAGAAGCGTCCTTTACCTGAGCTATGAATGTTGCGCGATGGAAGATGTTGTGAAACGTGATGTGCATATACCGAAAATAGAGACTCATCAACTCCTCGGCCAGAGCGGCATCAGGCACAACTAGCGAAGAGACGCGACGAGGCCGGCCATCTTCTGAGTGGTTTCCAAGTGGCTCGTAATGTCGTTCGAGAGTGTCAGGAACAGGGTCGTCTGTGACTCCCACACAGTCGAGGCCTCTCTTGATGCAGAAATTGCAACGTAGACCTGGTCGAGACCGATCGCACTTTTTCCGCCGATCACTAGAGTGTTAGGTATGAGATTAAGTTCTTCAGGACTGGAGATCATTACATACCGGCACGCTACACACGCTGATAACGGTCTCATTGATAAAACATCAATTGTTCATTTGCTGTGAGGTCTGAAAAGAGGAGTTGCCCCGTTCCGTTTTTTCTCATTGCGGGTTCATCGACCCCGCTTTTCATACCACGTATATAAAAGAACAAGATTTCAAATATAAGAAAGTAGATATTCATGAAAATATCATAAAAATAATCTTTATAGTAATTTAAACGTCAACAGTTTTGTTATATATTATTATAAGTAAACGTCTTCTAGAATAGCGATAGCGATTGGGGGGTCGCGACTTTGCCGCGCTGAGAAGCCTGGTCGGCACCAAGAGACAATGCTGTTGGTTCGATATACGTGTCTTACAATCGTGAATTGGCGAGAGGGAAGGTGACCGACAGCCAAACAACCAGCCTTATCTCTCCAAGCCATATACCTAGGGCGTTCCTGATGTCTCGCAGCTACCAAGTAAGCCCAAATGCATGGTTCACATCGGAGGCCGACAGGATGCTTATAATGCGGTTTCTATACATGAAGATAATAAGTTGGTTTTGCTTAAATCCCGAGAATTTGGGATTAATACTCTCCCCAAATACGGACGTTTTACTATAGTCATCAAACAAAAGCTACAGCTTCGTGATTACTCGTCTTGAAGCAGTCAGAAGCTAGGTCTCAGGTTAGACCCGGAACTAGGACTCTTAGCTGATAAAAGTATATTTACACAATGCTTTTATAAATCTCGTTTTCAGTATATATATCTCAGAGAATAGGTTTGCATTAGAGAGAAAAGAGTATAGGCTAACTATGGTGATAATAAACCTCGGTTCATGAGGGTTTGCTTATGACATGTCTTAAAGTGGATTACCCGTGGCTGCCTGCATTTCGGACTGCTTATGTTATAAGAAGACCCAGAGGTCTTGGCATCCATCCACTGTAATCCGACGAGTTTTCCGACGCAGAGCTCATTGAATGGTGCCCCAACAATTTTATGTGGGGCAGTATCATGCCGATTCGAGATCCGCGAGGTTCTCCGACGTGGGCTTCACATACCCCATGGGGTCCAAAGCTTCATCAACGAGATAGAGCGTCAACCATGGGGGGTTTGTTTCAAATCTGCTGGTTCAAGCGAGAGAATAGGTATCTCTAGGGTGGAGCTTGTAAACATACTAGCCACGACGGAAACAAGCCTCTTGGTTTAGAGCTGTATAAAACTACCCCCAGACAACACCGTTTCCTCTCACAAATTCGTCACCCTCTTTCTTCCCATCCAATTACAATGTCGAAAGAGGCTTCTATGTTCCAGGCTGGTGACTTAGTTACCAGCTCAGGTGCAACCTACGATTTGAGCGTTCAAGAGCTCCCACTACCCAAAGACTTTCGCTGGGGTACTGCCACTGCAGCTTATCAAGTCGAAGGTGGTGCAAACCAAGACGGCAAAGGTCAATCCATCTGGGACACCTACACACACCTCGAGCCCTCGCGAATAAACAACGGGGAAACCGGTGATATAGCATGCGATCACTACAATCGAGTATCCGAGGATATCGACCTTATGAAGGCGTGCGGCGTCGACGTTTATCGCTTCTCTCTGTCCTGGACACGAATCATTCCCCTCGGGGGCCGTAGCGATCCTATAAATGAGAAGGGAATAGCTTTCTACAACGATCTCATCGACCAATTATTGGCGCGTGGGATTGAGCCCGTGGTGACATTATATCACTGGGATGCACCACAAGCTCTTTACGACCATTACAAGGCTTTTCTCAACACCGAGGAGTTCACTGCCGACTTTTCCAACTATGCGCGATTATGCTTTGATCGCTTTGGTGATCGTGTTAAGAAATGGATTACGTACAACGAGCCATACATCATCTCCATCTTTGGCCATGTCAACGGCACACTTGCCCCAGGACACCGTGCAGAAGACGGTTTCGACACAAAGAATGAGCCGTGGCGTGTCGGTCATACGCTGATTATCTCGCATGCCGTTGCTGTTAAGCTCTATGTAAAAGAGTTCCAGCCTGCGCAACAGGGAGAGATCTCTATCGTGCTGAACAGCCATTTCTACGAGCCATATTCCGATACGCAAGCCGACATCGATGCTGCGCAACGACGACTTGAGTTCTATGTTGGATGGTTTGGCGATCCCATTTTTCTAGGACAAGATTATCCTGCCTCGATGCGAAACTATTTAGGCGACAGACTTCCCCACTTCAGCACCGAAGAGCGCGAGATTCTCCGTGAGACAGCTCCTCTGAACGCATTCTATGGCATGAACCACTACTCGACAAAGTTCGCCCGTGCGCTCCCCGATCCTCCCGCCGAGGACGACTGGACAGGCAACATCGAGGAGGGAGCTGTAAATGGGGCTGGCCAAGAAATAGGTCCAGTCTCACAGTTCCAATGGCTTCGTGTCGCACCCAATGGCTTTCGCAAGTTGTTGAACTGGGTCTGGAATCGATACCACCTCCCTATTATTGTCACGGAAAACGGGTGCCCATGCCCTGGAGAGCAAGATCTCAGGGTAGCAATTGACGATAAGTTTCGCGAGAGGTACTTAGGTCTATACTTGGATGCCATATCGCGAGCTATATACGACGATGGCATTCCCGTCAAAGGTTACTACGTGTGGACGCTCATGGACAATTTTGGTATGCCTCTCTTCTGTCCACTACTTGCGTGATACACTGACTAACATGTCTTCCCAGAATGGTCGGCTGGATATCAACCGAAATTTGGTATTGTTCATGTCAACTTTGAAAATGGCTTGACACGCACGCTTAAGAACTCGGCAACGTACCTACGCGAGACTTTCAAGCGAAGAAGACAGGGCTAGAACAATTAGGATAGATATACTGGCATATTTAGACCCTTTCACACTACAACATAGTAGAAATACGAAGGCCAAGAACACGTCCGGAACTTATCAACATGACCCAACTCGTGACTCAAGCGTGCTTCGAAATGGATCCGTAAGTTGCCACCCATGCCTATCATGCTCTCACCAACAACCATGTTCTTGTTCGAGAGCCCTCGTTGGCTGTATAGCGATGAATCGTAGTAAAGAATATCTCGTAGTTTGAACATCCGACAAATACCAAGGTGGCCAACAACTGTCACGACAATTGCGGCTGAAGTTAAGCGTGGTACCGCAACAGTCCATGATCCACTTCCTCGGGTTCGGCGTAGTATGTTCGCGGTCCGAGACCTTAAACCTTGCCAAATCGACTATCCCTAGCGTTCCAACGATATGGTTGGTACCACATGCTACCCCAAAGATAATGAGGAAAACTTGTCGGAATTCGATTCAGTCCAGACCTTTCTTTCTAGAGTTGTCAAGCTGCATCGCGTGATGTTCAGAGCTAGCCTCTATTCCCAAGCTATCGACTCAATTCAAGAACATCCAACCAATCGGTTTAACGTAAAACCCTCAAGGTGGTCAGATTCGGCTAACACATGGATTCAACAAGTCGTCGGAAAACTCTGTCGGAAAACTCGTCGGACAAGCAAGCATCATGGGTCGTTGAAACTGTCCAATCACAACCCCCCCGTGTACCCCAGACGACAAAGACTGCGCGGGGTATGAGGGCGCCAAAAAGTGGGATACGCGGCTTCTCGCTTGTTAGTCCCGTTGTCCCCGTGGGGAGCGAGGATCAAATTCCAAGCCAGGTACTGCTACAACACAGCAATGGATTCTTATATGAGATGGCCTCACGTACGGTCATCGGATCAGCTTTAGGTCAATCCAACTGACTGTTTTCTCTCATCTCTTTTGTACCAAAGCAGTGACTCGAAATCGCCATGGCTCCTCCCAACGACTTCAAGACGCCTGTCCAGAATTCTACGCGGGTTGATTCTCACGATCATGTTGAGACTGCACTCAAGCCAGATGACCTTGCCGCTGAGGCCGTCTCACAGGGTCAGGCTCTCTCTGGTTATGAGCATTTGACATTCTGGGAGACCGTTCGAACCTTCAAGATGGCCTCACTCGTCTGCTTGCTCTCTGCCTTCAGTGCTGGAGCTGATGGTTACCAAATTGCGTATGTATCATACCTGCCTAGTTATCCCAGAACTTGACTGATGCATCTTTAGTATGCAAGCAAGCATTATTGCCAACAAAGGCTTTGTCCAGCAGTTTGCCACGGAGGTCAACGAAGAGGGCGAGAAATTCCTCGCCTCCAATATCATTGCTACTTGGAGCGCTGGTCAGAACGTGGGCCAGATTCTCGGTCAGATTGGAATATCTTTTGTCGTCGCACGATTCGGTCGCAAGATTTCCATGTATACCCTCTGGACCATCCTCATGAGCAGCGTCTTAGCTGAATCACTAGCCCGAACTTGGCCGGTCTGGTTCGGTGCCAAGATGCTTGCTGGTACTGGCGTAGGTTGCCTCCAGGCTACTCTGCTGGGGTATATTACAGAAGTCAGTCCAACTAGAGTCCGTGGTGGCATGTTGATGCTTTACAGCTTTTGGTGGACATTGGGTTCTTTCTGCACCCATGTAGCTCTCCAGCGGCTTAACAAAACCGATCCCTTCAACTGGCTTACACCTGTATATACCCAGTGGGGCCATATTGGAGTCATGGCCATCATCTACGTCTTTCTTCCCGAATCGCCTTCCTGGTGTGTTACTGTCGGGCAGGAAGAAAGGGCCAAGAAGAGTATCAGGTTTCTCTACCGCGGAGTGGAGAACTTTGATGTCGATCGCCACTACGGGCTCCTCGCTCTGAACGTCGAGCACGAAAGGGCTTTGGCGGCGGAGCAACGAAACGAAAGCTGGCTGGCTATCTTCAAGGGTACCGACGGCCGCCGTACCATCACCGCTATGTGGACCATTGTCGCGCAGCAGTTCCTAGGTCTTGCCCTCTTTGGCAGCTTTGGTACATACTTCTTCCAGCAGGCTGGTCTCGCCGACCCCTTCCAGATCAAAGCCATCACTACGTCTCTGCAGATAATCGTCGTTATTCTAGCTGTCTTTGGAGTTGATAGATTTGGCCGTCGCCGCATGGCCTGCTGCGCTACGTCCCTGATGTGGATCTCCTGCCTGATTGTTGGTATTATAGGAGTTGCTCCTCAAAGTGGTGCAAGCACCTATGTGTTTGTGTTGTTTGCGTGCTTCTGGAGTGAGTCTTTTGTGGCCTATCGCCAAGAATTATAATAAGCTAACTTGACTTTCTATAGACATTGGTATTTCGGCCAATGGAGCTGCGGGCTGGGGATACATTGGCGAAATATCCTCGCAACGACTTCGACCATATACGTCTGGCTTCGCAGCCTCTGCAAACTCCGTTACTGGCCTCATCATGTCTGTTCTCACACCATATATGATCAATGCCAATAAGTGGAATTGGAAACTCAAAACTGGCTTTTTCTATGCTGGCGTCGGTCTTCCATGGGTCATTGGTACATGGCTGTTGGTGCCTGAGACTGCTCGGTATGTCGCATTAATTACCTTAAGCCCTGACAAAAACTGATTCGTTTCTAGTCGATCGCCTGCCGAGCTTGACGAGCTCTTTGAACGTAAGATCAAGGCTTGGAGATTCCATACTACCGAGACGGCTACGCAACGTCTAATGCAAAGTGAGAATGCGGAAGCTGCTGAGAAATAATTGCTGTAAAAGGCCATGGGATAAAGTTTACAAAGGCTCCTACAACTATGGGCACCTAAGGTTGAAGGTCAAATTCAAGCTTTGTACAAGTCTAGATTTGTTGTACTTCGAGATTTCCTCTCTGCAAGGTTAGAAGAGCTTAATGGCCCCTGTAGCTTGCTTTAATATAGCCTAACTTTTACGCTCTTGAGTTCTACCATCGATTGCCTGTATAATAGGGCAAATATCTCCGCGTTAAAGTGGTACAAGGACGACTGCATTCGTAACTGATAGTATTAAGCTCTCCCCTTGCTAAAAGCGATATTTCTTCAATAAAGGTTATTAAAGTCAACTTCGAATACAAGACAAGACAACCCTAGACCGAGAGGACTGCACGCAAACAGACAACATAAAATTGAAGCATGCTCTATTTGAACTAATTATGTCCAGTCGACCACCTCGCTTACTGAACCTTCCCTCTGGAGTCAACAGGCCATATCTCCTCAATAATTCCTTTTCGGTGAGCATAATAGTAGTCGTGCAAATTGACAGTCGGATCAATATGGCTAGGGATCATCTCTACCCTATCGCCTACCTTAAGTGACGGCGTTCCCTCTTCCCAGTTCAATGAGCCATGCTCATCACCCAACTGGTTGTATCTATATCTTTGATCTTTACATTCAGAAAGACCACTATCGGTTGTCAAAGACTTGAGACCCGTGTCGATCGTGACCTGTCGCTCGCCCTGCTTACTCACAACAGTCGCGAGAAGAGACAGACTGTGTGAATAATATGCCCCTATGGCATTGCGGTAGTCTGCATCCATAAAGATAAATGACCCGGGTTGCAGCTCTGTCACGCCTGGTACCGTCGCACAGAAATCGGCCGTGCCAGTGCCTCCAGTTGTGACAACTTCGATGTCGAAACCCTCCCCCTGTAGGGCTTTAGCAGTCTCTGTGAGAATCTTCATCGATTCGAGGCACTGCTTCTTTCGGTCCTCAAAGTCGTGAAGATGTTGCAGATGACCCTCATAGCCTTGCAAGCCAATGAGGCGCATGTTTTTCAGAGTCGCAATATGCTGTGCCAGAGTGAGAGCTCCTTCGGGCTTGACACCAGTGCGATGCAACCCGACATCCAGGTCAATCAGCACAGATATGGGGTCCTCAATGCCAGACATTGCCAATGCGTCGTTAATAGATGTGACAGCATCTGTATCGTCCACAACTATCCTGAGGCCTCGATGCTTTCTGAAAAGTTCCACCAATCTTCGAACCTTGGTCGGTCCAACGATCTCACAAGTGATGAGGAGGTCTGTGAACCCGGCTGCAGCGATGGCTTCAGCTTCACTCATCTTGGCCACACATCCACCTTTCGCCCCAGCAGCAACAAGTTTCTGTGCGAGGATAGCGCTTTTGGTGGTCTTTAAATGCGGCCGAATGTCTCGTCCAGTCGGAAGGAGTCGATCCATGAGCTTCTTGATGTTGGTTTCCATGATATCAAGGTCGACAATCATGGAAGGAGTATCGAGGTCATCGAGGCTGTCGCCCACTTTGGGGGAGTACATGTCGGCAGTATGAGTCGATTGACTGTCTGTGGTTGGTGAGGTGTTCGGTAAAATTATGATATTGAGTTGTATTTTGAGTGAGTGTGATTAGATACGCATCGGTCTTACTTTTACTCTCCGATCTTCAGTCCCACTAACTGGGATCGACACTCTTTGAGGTAACGTGGTAGATTACACAGCACAGTGCGCCATTTCCCCTCTTTTGACTTTTGAATGCCGATCCTCCCTGCTTATCATAGCGATTTATGCTGCCCCGCTCACAGAAACCAGCGAAATTCGGGGACAGACGGACCGTCTCGCAAACGCTGTGTCGGCACATCGGCCGCTGTAGTCTTCCTCCCCGCTTTACGGTTCCTTCGCGTGTTATCAAACACCATGAATCCACCTAAAAGACCCGCAATAAGGCATCCACAAGCCCCAAAACAGGCTGTTGTGATAAGAGCTGTTGGATACTTGGGCTTCTCATTCTCGCGAAAGATGTTGCTTGATACGAGGCCCATCAAATTGGCTAATGGGACACCAACTGATGTCAGGACCACACGCCGTCCCTCGTGGGCTATGTTATTATTATACCAAGTTGATAAGAGGACCGATGGGGCAGAAGTACCCCAGACCATCATGAAGCATGCATAGTAGGCCAATTGGATCTGTGCTTGGACGTCGGGAATGGCAGCGTAGATGATGAAGCCGACGAAGGTCAATGCAAAACCCAGCATAATGAATGGGAAACGTATGCGCAAAAGGTCAGAGCTGAAGGCCAAGATCAGCAGCATCACGGCACCGCCAACATTAGGTGCGACTATTCCAAATTGTCAGCAAGATTGAGTAAAATAAACAATGGTGGGCTTACCAGTGTAAAGATTCGTCTTGATAGTTCCATACCCTAGGCGCTCGATAATTTGCGGCATAAAGAGAGCCACCGATTGAATTGGCACACCCAGGCAGATCTCAATCATGAGGAAGCAGTACGTTGTCGGTTGCTTGAAGATCTTGATAGAGTCCCTGAAGTTGAATTTTTCCTGAACAACCGAAGAAGAGTCGACTTGCATTCGGTGGAAGGCCAATGCCTTTTCATCCTCACCCAGAAACTTGGCCTCAGCAGCTGAACGGGGGAGGTACCAAAATGCGAAGGTAGAGAAAAGTACAGACGCTGCACCCTCAATGATAAAGAGGTACCTCCAGACAAAAATTTCAGACTTTATCTGAAATACGCCAAACGACAAGAGCCCGCTCTGTTGCTGTTAGAACAAGATGTTTGGAATGAAGGATAGCAACTTACAAAGGCGTTGGCAATATTAGAAGCCGCATAAAAGAGAGCGAGGCGACGTGCCAGCTCACCACGTCTGTAGAATGTTGTAAGATAATAGATGACAAGCGGGAAAAAACCCGACTCCGCCATGCCTAGAAAGAACCTCAGTGCAAAGAGACCGCCGAAGTTCTGCACGCAAGCAGCCAACAGGGTCATTGACCCAAAGGTGAACATAAGAATGGGGAGGACTCTGGCCGGGCCATACTTCTTGCCGATGATCGCCGTAGGAGGAGCGAAGATGACATACGGAACGAAGAAGATTGACACCAGAAGGTTGTACTGTCCCGGTTTAAAATTGAGATCTGAGGGTCGCATTAGTTCTCGTTGTATAGACGGGAGAGAATATTGTACCATCGCTTAGCCCAGCAGTTTGGGCATTTCCAAGATTGCCTTTATCTAGTGCATTAAACAGATCTGGCTAGAAATTAGAAGAGTCAATTACTATCTCGCGATAGGCTTACACATGATAGCCAAAACTGGCATCAAACGAACATCGAACTTGCGACAAAGCTGGCGTTCCGCAATATGGTCAACGACTCGAGCGGTTTCCCCTTCGGCGACACCAGGAAGAGTATCGTCAATGAAGTCATCATCTTTTTGATCTTTCGAGTCCATTTTGTTCACAGATCACGAATATGTCGAGGCGGACAGAGTGCAGTGAGGAATGAAGAATGTTCACTGAGTTTAGTGCTTTTAAGGTGTAATAAATGAAGTCTTTCAATTAAAGGCCATTTGCGGGGAAGCGATTCTGAGGTTACATGAGTCGAGTATTGATAGGATTGAATGGCTACAGACAAGATATGCTATCAATTACAGACACTGTACATATCATTTATCGGGATAATCTTGATATGGAACCTTGCAACCTGGGGGTGGGTCACTTCTCACACAGTGCCATGCTACGACAAACTTGGTTATCTCCCTGTCTCCACAGTAAAAGGTCACAGTGTAACTGTAACATGGAACGACGATCCCCCAATCAGCCGAGGCCCTGATAATTACCATCGCATGACCGGTGTCGGCAGCCAGACCCAGAACAGCGGGCAATAGATAAAGTTCCGTCGCGAGCAAACACACGATATGACTTTTAATGAACTGCGATAAAGCGGAACATTTTTATCTACTTTATTTTATCAGCGGACGAAGCATCTTCTTACTACCCTGTATCCAGTCCTTACAGTACCTAGCTCCCAATGAGTAACGAACCTCCATATCCGCTCCACGAGTCGGTGGTCGGCCGAATTGACCCCGAATATGCCGACTTCTACAACAAGCACATCATCGATAAGCAGCAAGTCCATCTCCAACCCATAGAGGCATCGCGATCCAGTGGTGTTCTTATTCCAGGCAGTGGCCCACTGCAGCCTGTCGCCAGCACAGCAGACTACAAAGTCAAGCGCAGCGAAAGCGAGGGGCCTGACGTGAACGTTCGATGCTTCACGCCCAACGGAGAGAAGCCAGCAGCTGGATGGCCAGTGTGTATTTACTATCATGGCGGTGGCTGGGTCCTCGGCACAATCGATACTGAGAATGTGATTGCATCGCATTTATGCGCCCGCGGTAAATGTGTAGTTGTTGCAGTGGATTATAGGCTCGCACCAGAGAATCCTTTCCCTGCAGCGGTGCATGATTCTTGGGAGGCTGTCTTGTGGGTCATGAACGAAGGAAAACAACTTCTCGACCTGGACACGTCGAAATTAGCGACAGGTGAGTTCCAGTCCCCATATGGGAATTGTGGATAAAGCTAATCTTACTTTCCCAGGCGGATCATCAGCTGGGGCCAATCTGGCAGCTGTCATGTGCCAACGCGCCGCAGACCGCGGATTTCCCGAGTTTACCCTACAGCTTCTCTCTGTTCCAGTCATGGACAACACGGCCGATACGACCAATAACACCTCATGGAAGGAAAATCAGAATTCACCTGCACTTCCAGCTCCTAAAATGCTCTGGTACAGAAACCACTATCTACCCAATAAACAAGACTGGTCCCATCCTGAAGCTAGCCCACTGTTTTGGAATGGCGACTTCTCCAAATTGCCACCCGCGTGTTTCGTCGTCGGTGAGCTGGATGTTTTGCGTACCGAAGGTGAGCAGTTTGCGGCAAAACTACGTGCTGCAGGCGTCAAGGTTGATTTCAATGTAATGAAGGGTCAGCCACACCCGTTCATTGCCATGGATGCAGTTCTAGAGGCGGGATCAAGGGCGATTACAATATTCTGCGAGGCACTCTACAAAACTATGTATGGTAGTTAACCCTGTATGGTGTATACATCATATCACCTTACAACAGGGTTGACATGCTTAATCAATAGAGCTTCTAAACAGAGTACTATTAGCTTGAATTGCAACGGGGTTGCGACAGCAAGTTGAGTTTTGTCGTCGACTTTTTCCTGCCATTATTGAAGCCGCCGTACGTATACCGCCCGTAAGATAGCTGGGATCCCCAGGCAGTGACGAATCCGGTGATTGGTTGGTTCTTCTTAGACGTAAGCAGTCTTGTACTTGAAGTTCTGGAACGATCTGGAGTCTTAGTCCTAAATCCATATCCAGAAGACAGGCTGAACCTAGCAAGCTGAAGCTACCAACTGATTGGCGTTTGAAAAAACTGCCTTGAGCTTACGGATAATACGGCATGATTGGATGCCCGGTCAAGCACTAACGGATGAGGCGCAGCACCACTTGAATCCTCATTGAATAATAAACCCTCTCTAGATGCTGCGTCAGCTTCATCTAGGACTTGAAGCAGCCGTTGGTGGGCTCGTATCCATGGGCAATGGCTGTTTCGTGCCACGCTATAATTATTCAGATCTCCTTCCATCTGGTCGCTTTGAGGCTTGTCATAGACGAGTGGGGACTAGTCAGGGTGGTGGGTACGGCACCAAAATGCCGATTTACGCATTGGCCAATCACGTCAAGAGGATCGAGCATTTGAACATCGTATACTTGAAATTTGAACAACACGTCGTAAGCTGTCTGACAATATAAAAGACTTGTCAGGTGCTCTCACTTGGCAATAACTGGCTTCAACATCAGAAACAATTAGTCTCATTCAATTCATTCTTTACCAGCACCAGTCTCCCAACAGAAAATATCCAATCCTTCAAAATGAAGCTGAACTTCCTCCTCGCCGCTGCTTTCATTGCCGCCCCTGTTCTGGCCGCCTCAAGCACCACCACCCAGTATGGTCACCGCTATTCTATACATAATTTACATACTAACAGGAGACAGCACATCGACCGCTACTGCCAAGGCTTCCTCCAAGTCTTCCAAGGCCGCCGCTGCCCCCACCATGGGGGCTGATATGCTTGGCGTTGCCGGTGTCGCCGGTGTCCTCGCTGCCATGGCTCTCTAGGTTTCATCATATAATCTTCTGTACACTTCTACTGTCTATATCCCCCGCGGAGTTTAGCAAATCACATTACACAACCAGATAGTCTATAATCTAATACTATCAGTACTCTATCTATAACAATTGCCAGAATAGCATCTACTACTGCGGAGGTACTTGTAGTTTGACGGTGGCGCTGAGTGAACATTTGAGCTTAAGTAGAGGAACACCCACAAAAAGCACAACCATCTTCCGCATTACAACCACCCTCATCTTGCTCATTGCTCGCTGTACCAGTCCACAAGAACCACAGCCCTGAGTATATGATAGCCTCGAACAATCTCTATTCTTTTGCAAGAGAGATACCAAACATCTACTTTGATGAATGATTAATGATTCAAACTGCCTTTTGAGAGAGGGAGGGCGGTAAAGAAACCCAAATAATCGCAGGGTTCACAACGACAGGTCAAACTACAGTCATTGGTCTGATTTCTTTGTCATCACTTATCGTGTACCATGAAGAGCCTGTACTTAATGTTATTTATCGGCTCTTTGGATCCATTATTCATGTAAGATCGCTCGTTAGCAGCACGTTTCAGCAGCTTATGGGCGCAGTTAATTCAGACCGTAAACTCAAACGAAGTAAGGAAAGCTATCAGCACTTCATAAAAACGCTTCAATAGGCTTTTGAAACACTCGGAGGGAGGGAATGGGAGAAGACACACAAAAATACTGACGACACTGAGGACGTTAAAGAGATCTTGTTCGCTAATAAATTTCAGAAACTTGCTGTCGTAAAGGAAGGAGAGTCCGGCAATGAAGAGGATGACGAGCCCTGTCAAGTGCCTGCAGCTGCGCGAAAGGTTGCTCGAAAGCCTAAAGGAAAGAAGGGCAAAAAGACAAAGAAATACAAGAAGCCAGAGAAGGTAACAAACAAGGTCTTTAAAGAGAGGTTGCATGCGAAGACCTCAACAGCGCCGCTGCAGGAGCTGTAAACAACCTGACAATCTTCATCCTGAATCGCACTAAGCCTGACACTCCAACATAGGTGACACTTTTTAGTAAAAGTTTACATAATTTATTATGTTAAAACTCCGCGTGGGAATTCCTCTTCTTCCTCCCCACTATGCGGACTTTCGGGTTGTTTCGGATTAACACCCTAGTGGGACCCTCCCTATTCATGTTATGCTTAAGCGTTATGCCGTTATGACCTTCCGGACGTACCCGCTGTTAGCGTTATGTCTGAACGAACTCCCTCACACACCTTCAGCCCTCTTAGCCTCATTTTATATAAAGCCGTCGTAGCCCGCAGCATAGGTTCCTACCTCTATCTCAGTTCATCAGTTTGCTCCAGATCGAGAGTATAAGATATTGTCTATTCACTTCATTAACCAGCCAATATGCCGTCTATTATCCAGCATGCCCTCGCTGGGGAAGCAATACTTAACAGTGCCTTCTCTATTGCTTCTATTCTTTTCCCCGGCCGACTACTATCCTCTTTAGTGGCATCGGAGTCAGTTCCCAACAGTACGAGTGCTGTATTCAAGTTCTTCGGTGCAGTGACACTCGGAATGTCAGCACCCATGGTCTTATCTATAGCGGATTCCAAAGACGCTGCAGCGAAGCGGAAGTTAACATACACGACATGTTCAGTCATCGAGAGCGCCCTCGTATCTGTTGTCCTCTGGCAAACTACGCAGCCGGACGCTAGTGGCTTTACTTTCAATGGATCGATTTCGCTTTTGGGTTCAGTATTACCGGCACTTATCTGGCATTCATATGTTCTACTTTTGAAGCCGCACTGGTTTGAGCTTGAGTCTGCTTATCTGGCAGAAGGTAAGGTTATTATATCTCCCCATGTGCACACATGACTGACAGGCGATATATCAGGAAGAAAAGCGTTGTGATTAGACAGGAAACTGTCAAAAGACTTAGCCGCCGCCACTGTATCGGGACGCTAGGTCGGGTCAGAGTCACAAGGCAAAATACGGCGATCTAGGGTAGAAGCAAAGAACAATGCGTATGCCGAATTTGGAAATGGGGCAGGTAGAGTCAAGAGAGAGCCCTGAGATGCCACTGACAGGAGTACTCTCGAGACGTACGATGATGGAATGAGATCTCCATTTCCATTCAGATTCGCAGATATGCCAAAGGTCTCTAAATTGGTATAGTTGGGAATTCCAATTGGAGCATTAAGGATTTTGATATTTGGTTTGGACGAGACTTGGATGGTGAGAGTAGCTGGGGTAATAACCGCAACGAGAGGAAGAGCCCTTCGACGAGAATTAAGAACATACTTTGTGACATCTTTAATGGACAATTATACTATGAAATAATAGCTACAACTGCAAGAGAAGGGGCAGCAGTCCAAAGTTCCAAGGTAACAAAGTCCCAAGCATTATAGATGACGCTAAAAATCGAGTTTACTCCGCAAATAGCAATAATCCTAAGACTAAACTGCTTGCCATCAGAGCAGGTGTTGATTTGTAGTTTGACGCTCTAGATTCTTGTAGAAGATACTTAAATGACTAACTGATATAGAGAGTTAACTTACACTTATTGAATATATACTGCTTATGTACTAGATATTGCCAAGAATTATACCCTAGGCTAGGGAGGTAAAGCAACGCAAGAAAGAGAGTTACTGGCTGATAAACGATAACTGGTCCATTTACCTGTTATTCCTAGCGCTAATATGCAGTCATCAAATCCAGTCCTAAAGAGAAAATCGCCGCCAGGCAATTAATCAATAAGAACAGTGGCAGTATACAGATGCGTTAGGCGGGGGTTGTCCGAAAGAGTAGCCGCTGAAAAATCAACCCTCAGTCGAAATAGAGACTGTTTCATTTCTCTTAGCTATAGATACGGATGTCGGTGGATTCGACCCAATGGTAACTACACTGAGAGAGTAGGTGGTAAAATTAAGTGGCGACACCAACGAGGTTTCGCTATTTCCGTTCTCAACAAGCGACCTATCTCTAGTACCAGCTGTGGGTAGTCACAGATTATTCTCATGCAATAACAGGACGGTCTCTATTCACTCTTCACAACAGCATTATAAACGCAGTCAGCGTACTTGGCGGCGGGTTCGCCTTGTCCTGCACAATTCATAACTTTCTGTCCTTAGCAGGTTCCTCTCTAGTTCACTCCCTTTGATATCTACTCTCAATACAATTAGTCCCGACCTTGACTACACAATAACGCTTGCTAGTTGTCCCCTGGGTTTTCCTACGCACCGAAGAACGTCCGTCCTGTCCATTTCCCATTGCAGTACCAGGCCATAGGGAAAGACCACCAGTCGAGCTATGTCTAAATCTGTCTTCAGAATTGAAGATGTCCCACACTGGTTTATAGCGATAGGTCTGATATTGACTGTAGCTATGATGCCTGGCAATGGACAGCATATCCATATTCGTTCCAGCGAGGCTAAATCGCTTTGAATCTCTTGCTCTGATTGACATTCGATCAAAGCTCTTCTTCCATAACCAAGCCATATATTTTGCATTAAAACCATCTTCTACAGGAAGGACTTTGCGAGGATCATTCCACCTTCCCTTCAGGCTTCCGCATCCTGCGTCTTGGCGCATGGTCGAGACCTGGACCTCTGGCGTCTTGGCGCCGCCGCCTCAGTATATTTGCACATAAGAGGCAATCGCCGATCTTGGACCCCAACTTCATGCGGCGCAATTGACTTCTGCGAGAAGTGTATGCGCTTGATTTCACAATCGCCGTATGCAAGTTGCGAAAAGGAAAGCCTCTTCCGGACCCTAGGACTGAGCTTCTACAGCGACCCTGGCTTCTCTGAAGAAAGAACCTATGTATAAAAAGGCCGATTTTCCCAAATTTGTTTCCTCCTCTCAACTTCTTCATCAAGCTCCTGCAGCGGAATACACAGGAACATTCTAAAGCCCCCTTCTTCAATTACAACCAACACCAAATATGGTAAGAAACGAGACCCGAAGACTGGTCATGGCAAGCACTGACGGTAGATTACGCGGAAACCTTCTACTCTCACGCTCACCACTGTCCTCGCAATGTCGGGTGCCGGCGAGAGCAGAAAATGGGACTGCCAGACTGTTGGAAAAGGCCGCCCTTCGAACCAAAAGCTCAAGGATGCAGCCTGGGACTTTGACAGGCTCTTCGGCAAGAATCTGCTCACAGCTAGGAGTAATCAGTGCTACGTGTCTAAATGCAGAGGCAACTATTTCGCATTCTGCAACACAGCTGGAGTAACACGAAAGGAAAAGAAGGGACATCGAGGAGAGGTCAAACATAAAGCGTTGCCCCGAGGTCAGGCGGATAACTGTAACGTCTCTGTCGGCGATTGGATCGCAGATTCGTACAACGTGTACCATTTTGGGTCTCTTAAAGGCTTGAGCAAAGACAGCTGCTTCAGGCACGCCAAATGCGGACTCTTCAGGAACGACATCCGCACGTGTTAAGGTGCGGCAATGGCTTTGATAGTTTAGCATGGATATTGAACCACCTTTCCGACATAAGAGACCGCAGTTCTGGAAGCCGACCTCGTCTTCGGTGGCTTTCATCTGGTTTCCAATGTCCTTTTATACAAAAGTCTTTGCGGCAGAGTCCGTCAAACTGCTAGGCGCCTTGTAGAATCCAAGATGTTTTCCTACCCGTGCAAGCCACAACGTACAGCCATCTGGCCGCTAGAACTTGCACATAAATACACTGATGGACTTTCCGCCATGGCCAAACAAAGAGAATAGGGACTTGAACCAGGTCAGACAAGATCAGTTCACTCTTAGACTAAGCATTTATTCACTACAGCAAATCAACCAAACCCATCACTTGATTCTTGGGCTAACGATTTACTAGCTAATTTAATATATCCAACTACCTTCTCGTTTGGCCTTGTGTCTTCCAGCTCATACGCCTATAATTGGGGTGCTGACACTTGGCAAGTGGCGCGTCTTCAGATCGCTGGAGGAACGAAGATCCCTGCCACGTTAAATCCCCACGCTAGTTCGCCGCCATTAAGCTCAGCGATCCCCTGGGCGAGTGACCATCGCAGCTGGATTCGGGGCCGCCAGCCGAGACGATAGCACGTTCAACGCATCCTGCTTTCATAAAGAAAGTTACGGTAAACACTACCGATCGGTCGTCTCCATCCTTCCAGTCCCAATTTGCGATAACACCGCATCATCTCGCTCCATGTTCTAGGCTGTCACCGCCATCGTCGGCCAATTCTTGATGTTGCCAATTTCGAAGATCCAATGGTTGACGTCATCCAGAAGTCGCAATCAGCGGTGGAGTTGGCTCTGGCTCTGGGTCCGGGATTGGCTCAGGGTTAGGTGTAGTGAATGTTGTTGGTGTTACCGTAGTTGCTGGTGGTTGAGATGTAGTGGTTACCTTGAGGGCATCCACAAGTTCCAAAAGAAACCCACCAATGACAGATGGACGACGCAAACATGTAGGCATCTTACCGGTTTCGCAATTGTTATCGCATGCGGAGTTTAACAAGCACAGCTTTGCCCCCGATGTTGCGGCAGTAGCTTCAGATGTCATTGTCGTCGCCATAACAGGTAGCGTTGTCGTCTCCATCTCGGATGTAGTTGTTGGAATGGCAGATGTCGAGAGGCTTATCAATGACCCTGTTAGTGTTGGATACTGACAGATACCATTCGCGCGCAGAACAATCGCTGTCTTGTCTGTTGTCCAGTCCCAGGAGAAGTCGATCGTGTAGCCTGCTGACGTGGGTTTCTGGAGGCTGGCAGCCCACTTAGCGACTTTTGTTCCTGCTTGGACTTCCTCTCGCCATCTTCGTAGTATGGTGGCAGACTGTCCAAGTAGCCCTGTGGGGCACGCTTCCACTTGTTATTGATGCTTCTGATGGGGTTGTTGTAGTGAATGTAGTCGACACACGAGACTGGGTCAGATACTTCTTATCGTCGTCTGGATCACTCTCGACATTAAAACTAGTACCGCCACGGCTTCCTTCGGCAACACTTCCCTCAGTGCCGCCTGTGCCAGCATTACGTCCACCAGTACCACCCCTCTTCCCCTGAGTCTCCGCCGATTACTCCGCCACCAACTCCTGCAGTCATGCCACGAAAGGCTAAGAGTGCCATGGGTAAAGAATCCCTGCAGGAATTGAGAGGATCCAGTATTCTTTCTAGCCCCCTGCTGCTTAGGATTAGTTAAATCATCGGCCGCACTGCCCTCATCAGCGGTCACTCATATTTTGCAGTCCCTGTTAGACTCACGAATAGCTTTGAGGCAGTTAAAATGCCTGGTTCCGAGATAGTTTGGCTAGTAACCGGGGTGTAAGTTGATCCAGACAAAAGCGCGCAATTCTAACAGTACGCGACATGACACCCTTTGTAAACAAGAGCTTGAAGGTTTGCGAGAAGACGCAGAGATGCTTCTACATTGCAAGGTCGTCAAGGGTGATTTGATCGTGTCACTGAACACTGAACGTAAACGAGCTATTGGTAAATATCTGTACTGTTATCCTATTTGGAGCCATTGAGTGTTTAAATAGAACTAATGTTCCCATCATCGGTGCACTAAGTCTTCCCGGGATCCGTGTAACTCCTGCGACGTTGCTGGCCTCTCCATGTACTGCAGTTCCAAATCTACCTTGACATGAATATTTCGGCTGGAATCGCCCTCGCTGTTATCGAGCTGCTCCCAATCATTACCCACTTTGCTTCTGTAAGTTCCGCGTGCGGCCGATACCGACTGCGAGATAATGATGGCTCTGCTGGTACCGGCAAATGGTGTCACATGAGCTGGAGAGCTTCCCGTGGATGTATCGAAATGGAAACGGGAGCTGACAAGTTTGCGTAGTGGAGGCAAGGAACCGGCGATTATCCCAATTCCTGACTCAGCAGTGGACCAAAGGACGATGAATGCGACATCATCTGGTCTCGTTAGGATGTGATAGAAAGTAATATTTGGTTGAATACTCACACAAGTAATCGTGGGGATCGGAGAAAGCTTTTAAGTAGGGCAGTCGAATGACGGTGCATAGCGATGCCCTGTCCAAGAGTTAGCCTCACATGACTGAAGCTGAAGGAGGTACTTACAAAGCAGCCAAGCCAAGAACAATGCTAACAGAAACCTTGGTAGCTCTCCTCATGTTGGACTTGTATAGCATAAACACAGGTAGAATGGCACAAGTCCAGTCAGATATAACGGCGCTGATAGATACCACATAGCCTGAACTCATTATTACTGGCATTGAACATATTCCACGTCTCTCCCAGTTGGCAGTCACGGGAACGCACGCAGCAAAGCTCGCAATGACGTTATAGAGCATCGTGACTATAGTGAAGATGATGGTACCCCACACGATGATGCGATGAAGTTTCGTGACAGCAATTCGCAACAAGGTGACGCAGATGGAGCATTTAAGAGGAATTAACGACATGCTGTATATAGTCTGGCCAATCCACATCCACTATGTGGTTCGGTTAGCAGATACGGAATGACAGGGGCTATCTGAAAATACCTTGCGTCCGTCGATTTGTAGAAATTCATTCAAGTTTTTATCCTTTGTTCCTAAACCAGCGTAGATAGCACGAATGCCCACTGCGGTGAAAGCAACATGTAACAGCTTATATCTCGTAAATATATTACACCATGTAGTGTTTGTGACACGAACTTACCCAACCAATAAGCATGAGGCCATCATCGATACCGAAAATACGATGCCTCAATCGAACAAAACACCGCAGCATGACAACGATAGCAGTCGTAATAAGGAAAAAGATAGATACACCAAGCAGAAGACGCGCCAGACCCTGAGGTTCTACTGTCCTCAGGCTTTCATCAGCCATGGTGATGCTAATGAGATGCCAAGCCACAGTCAGGAACAAGGGAGAGAAACATGCGCAAGGCGGTCATTTTAAGGGTCAAGAGCTTTGCCCCCTTTTCAAACTCCAATTTGTCGGGTATAATAGAGTTCGCGCCATTCCCCGCGTTCGGACCCCGAAGTACTAGATCTAGTGAACTTTATCGAAACTTGGCTGGTGGGGCAAGAGTCCCGACTCGTAGCTCGATCGCGCTAGCGCTTGGAGTGCCCTGATCGAGGTGAAGCGTTGCTTGATATGGCTTGCTGGGCTTTCGTCGTCTATGGTTTGTTGAAGTTCCCTGGCATGCCTGGCTCAGCTAGCGCGCATCACTATGCCTTGTCTGAACCGCTGCGTCGATCTAAACTAAGCCCTTCAGTGAGTTACCCTCCCATGCTTGAGTTCACGGATGTTGGAAGGACGATGGTGATTTTAAATTTTCAATAATATCTTCTGCGTCCTGTCTACGTTATCCTTGGGCTAATCCAGTCTGGCCTAGTGGTTCAAGCCCCTCCAGTCCCTATCGTTATAGACACTACGTCAACATCCGCCGCTTCTCCATGTTCTTGGTCGTCACTTGAGGGAATCCGGAGACAGCAGAGATCGTCATGCACCCCATATTCTCGACATAAATAATCATGTGATAAATCGATAGGTAAGAATTTCTAATTACCATTTCTACAATGCTTTGTGATTCTCAACTTAACTCTACTCTCCACGGCATGTAATAGCAAGTTACTATTAATAATACTATTAGGTTGTATTACAGTATATGTAATTAAGAGGAAGATTACATTATGTAATTTAATTTAATTAAATACACTAACTAAAGTTAGCCTTTAGCTTTAGCTTAACGTGCTTGATAAGCGAGTGCACCAGACAAGCGAGTGCACCAAAAATCTTAATACTCTTTATTATCTCTAACATAAAACCACTATAACCTATCTAATTAATTAAAATCACCCACTATACTCATCTCCAGAGGCCTGAATATCCTCCTGACAGGTTCTTGCATTATGCCCGGTCTTGCCGCATACACCACATCGCCGAACACCCGGTCCAACCGACCTTCCTCGTCCACCACTTCTCGATGACTCAGCCACTACCTGCGTATCAACATCTATCTGATCAATTACCTGTGATCCTTCCTGTATAGTCATTGACCCTCCTTTCTGTAGTCTT